>JAUDYJ010000005.1:2491122-2606122 GCA_030761175.1 Masticophis lateralis | reverse complement strand
CGTGATCCTCGCCTCGAGGCCACCGGGATGAGGATGAGTGCCAAGATAAAATATTTCAGAGCAGCGAAAGAAAGACAGGGCAGCCTACTAACCCCTTTCTCTTTTGAGTTAGTTGCGGAGAGATGCTTGGCAGAAGTTTGAAGCACTTGGCAACTTGAAGATGGGTGGTTTTCAATTCCTGGCATTCCCAGCCAGCATTATTCCAGGTTCCTACCTGCACCAAGGTTTCTTCATCTCAGCAACTTGAAGAAAGGGTGGACTTCAACTTCCAGAATGTACTGGCTGGGGAAATCCGCATGTCTTAAAAATCGCTGAGAAAAATGGCTTTAAGACTGCTTTTGAATGATTGCTTGGCCAAGGCTGCCCTCTAGAGGCCAAATGGAGTAAAAAAAAAATTGTTTTCATTGCCACAGAAACAATGAAGGAGAAATTGCCATCCCATTGTCGTGGCTTGACACCCTCAAAGTGTCAGCTTTTACATCCAATTTCTTAAATATGTGTCCTTATAGGCCATTGCAGGTATGGTTGCTGTGGAAATGTAATACAGTGGGGAAAAAAAGGAATTTCATTGACATTTCATGTGATCCACTGCAGCTGTAGAAAAAGGTGGACCTTAAAACAAGATTAGCTTGGAGGTGGTCTTCAGCCGGTTCGTACTGGTTCAAAAAATTGTTAATATTTTGCTCAATTCAGAGAACTGGTTAATCCCACCTCTGGCTGGCCCCGCCCATCCCACCTCGCCCCTCCCAGGAGTCCCTCGTGGTCCGTTTTGACTTCCAGGTTGGTGCATGAGGCCGTCCTGGCCCAAAACAGGGTGTGTGTGTGGGGGGGAGTGCCATGCACAGAGATGGGCTTCAGTCGGTTTGCACCAGTTTGGGTGAACTGGTTGCTAACTATTTGTCCAGTTCGGAAAACCGGCTAATCCCACCTCTGGTTAGCCCCACCCCTCAGCCCATTTTGACTCCAGGTTGGTGCAGGAGGCTGTCCAGGCCCAAAACGAGGCACAGAGGGCATTGCATGGCCCCCCACACCCCGTTTTGACTGGCAGAGTGCTGCAGGAGTCTGAGTGCTGTTCCACCCCCTGGCCACACCCACCCTGGCTATGCCCACCTGTCCACGCCCACCCAGCTGGTCATTAGGGCAGAGAACCGGTTGTTAAATTATTTGATTTATTTGATTTATTCATTTATTTGAATTATTTGGTTTAGCTAGATACTGGACTGGTTCTGACCTATCTTCAGATACAGATAATTTTAAAAGAACTGTAGATTTTTAATCTATAGATTTATAGATCCTAATTTTAATTTCAAAGGAGGCGTTGGTATGGGGAGCAAATGGATTGACTGAATAATTGAAAAGTAATCAATTTATTGTTTGTAGGCCACCCAGAGTCATTGAGAGTGAAGAGGCAACCACATAAGCTTTCTAAATAAATGATAGATTAGATTAGATTAGATTAGATTAGATTAGAATAGAATAGAATAGAATAGAATAGAATAGAATAGAATAGAATAGAATAGAATAGAATAGAATAATGGAATGGGATGGAATGGAATGGAATGGAATAGATTAGATTATAATACAATTATTAATGGAATGGAATGGAATAATAGAATAGAATAAATATTGGAATGAAGAATAGAATAGAATAGAATAGAATAGAATAGAATAGAATAGAATAGAATAGAATAGAATAGAATAGAATAGAATAGAATAGAATAGAATAGAATAGAATAGAATTTTTTATTGGCCAAGTGTGATTGGACACCGAAGGAATTTGTCTTCGGTGCATAAGCTCTCATTGTACATAAAAGCTATAAGTGATAAATCTTGATCATAGTCATAATAGAAATACATTCATCATACATCATAAGATACAGCACGTACTGATAGAATCAACATAAATCATACTAGGAAACTAAAACATAAATCGTAAAAATACAAGCAACAAAGTTATAGTCATAAATAGAAAAGGAGATAGATAATAGGAAAGATGAGAAGAATAATATTAGTACAGTCTTACTAAATAGTTGGACAGTGTTGTGGGAATTAGTTGCTGTGGGAAGTTGTTCTGATGTACAGTGCTCTATAACGTCATTTTAAGGGTAGAAGTTGAAATACATTATGATTTCTAAATAAATTATGAATTAAATAAATTTAATTATAAATCAATATCCAGGTGACTCTTAGCAAGCACATACAGGTAGTCTTTAACCATTCATTTAGTGACCGTTTAAAGTTACAGCAACACTGAGATATATTGTTAGAAATTCCATTCATATATAGCACCATAGAGCAAACAAAGAGTACAGTAACCATGTGCTTTACTGCACAACTGCTTCACTCTAACAGGAAACAGCAAACTCTACTTAGAACAAAAAAAAACAAACAAACCATAGAGTATATACCATAGATCCAAACTGGTAAATTTGGAAGCCTGTAAACACTGCCATCTACTGGCTGAATGCTACTGTAGTTGTTCCATAGAAATATATTCCAACCATGAATCCCAACACATATGATTTATGATGTCCTCAAAAACCACTTTATAAATCCTTAGTAAGGCCACACCTGGAATACCGCATCTAGTTTTGGTCACCACATTACAAAAAAAGATGTTGAAACTTTGGAAAAAGTTCAGAAAAGAGCAGCTAAAAGGCCTGGAGACTAAAATATATGACGAACAATTGCAGGAAGTGGGTTTGGCCAGTCTACAGAGGAATTATTTGTCATCTGCACCTCTATAACTGTCTGGTTTGGTCCTGCAACCCAACAAGACAGACAGAGACTTCAGAGGATCATTAGAAGTGCAGAAAAAACCATGGCTACCAACCTGCCTTCCATGGAGGACCTGCATACTGCACGAGTCAAAAAGAGGGCTGGGAAAATATCTACAGACCCCTCGCATCCTGCGAGTTTCAACTCCTACCCTCAAAACGACGCTATGGAGCACTGCACACCAGAACAATGAGACACAAGGACAGTTTTTTCCCGAACGCCATCACTCTGCTAAATAAATAATTCCTGCAACACTGTCAAACTATTCATTAAGTCTGCACTACTATTAATCTTCTCATTGTTCCCACCACCCATCTCCTCCCACTTATGACTGTATGACTGTAATCTTGTTGCTGGTATCCTTAAGGTTTCTATTGATATTGTTTCCTGATTGCTTATTTGTTCCCTATGACTATCATTAAATGTTGTATCTTATGATTCTTGATTAACGTATCTTTTCTTTTATATACACAGAGAGTGTATGCACCAGAGACAAATGGCCAGGGGGGGCTTTTTATTTGTCCGCCTGATATGCCAGTTGCGTCCCTTTCTAGATCGGGACTCCCTACACACGGTCACTCAGGCACTCGTCACTTCCCGTCTGGACTACTGCAATGCTCTCTACATGGGGCTCCCCTTGGGGTACACCTGGAGGCTCCAGTTGGTCCAGAATGCAGCCGCGTGGGGGATTATGGGAGCGACGTGGCGCTCCCATGTGACACCTCTCCTGCGTGTGCTGCACTGGCTTCCTGTGGTCTTCCGGGTGCGCTTCAAGGTGTTGGTGACCACCTTTAAAGCGCTCCATGGTTTAGGGCCGGGGTATTTACGAGACCGCCTTCTGCCACCAATTGCCTCCCACCGGCCGCTTCGCTCCCACAGAGAGGGCCTCCTCAGGGTGCCGTCAGCCAGACAATGTCAGCTGGCGACCCCAAGGAGAGACCCTTCTCTGTGGTAGCACCTGCCCTCTGGAACGACCTACCCCCAGAGATACCCACGATACCGGACCTCTGGACTTTTCATCGGGCCCTGAAAACTCATTTATTTCATCTAGCCGGGCTGGCTTGATCCCATTTTGCGGTTTTAATTTGAAATTGGTTTTAACTGGGTTGTTTTAAATTGATGGACAAAATTATTTAATGTCTTTTCAACTGTTTTTAAATTTTATATGTTGTGTTTTACCGTGGCTGTTCACCGCCCTGAGTCCTGTTGGAGAAGGGCGGTATATAAATTAAATAGATAGATAGATAGATAGATAGATAGATAGATAGATAGATAGATAGATAGATAGATAAATAAATAAAATTCCTTGTGTGTCCAATCATACTTGGCCAATAAAAAATTTTATTCTATTCTATTCTATTCTATTCTATTCTATTCTATTCTATTCTATTCTATTCTATTCTATTCTATTCTATTCTATTCTATTCTAGAGAAAAGAAGAACTAGGAGAGACATAACAGCCATATTCCAATATCTCAGGGGCTGCCACAAAGAAGAGGGGGTCAAATTATTCTCCAAAGCACCGGAGGGCAGGACGAGAAGCAATGGATGGAAACTAATCAAACAGAGAGGCAATTGGGAATGAAGGAGAAGCTTCCTAACAGTGAGGGGCAATTAACCAGTGGAACAGCTGGCCACCAGAAGTGGGTGCTTCCTCACTGGAGGTTTTAAGGAGAGACTAGACAGCCACTTCTCAGAAACGGTAGAGGGTTGTGTGATGTTGAACCTGTGGCACGTGGAGCCATATCTGTGGGCATGCGAGAGTTGGCCTAGCTCAGGCATGCGCCAGCCAGCTGATTTTGGGGCCTTCTGGGCCCACCGGAAGTTGGAAAACAGGCCGGCCTCCGGAGGGCCTCCAGGGGGATGGGGGAGGCTGTTTTTGCCCTCCCCAGGCTCCAAGAAAGTCTCTGGAGCCTGGGGAGGGCAAAAAATGGGCCAACCGGGCCCACTGGTAACCTTTTTGCTGTTGTGTGCCAAAAGTGGGGGGAGCACGGGAGGGGCAGGGCGCGAGAGGGCATTGAATTATGGGTGTTGCCCGCATGTGTGTGACAACCCCCACCCCCCACACACTCCCCTCGTTTTTGGTACGCGATGGCAAAAAGGTTAGCCATCACTGGTATCGGGTCTCCTACTTGGGCAGGGGGTTGGACTAGGTGATCTCCAAGGTCCCTCCCAGCTCTATTCTGACTGAAAACAGCCAAGGACCTGAGTTATGTATAAGGGAGAAAATTAATTTCATCTCTGGCCACAAGATGGAGCCGTTCTGTTTTGTTACCTCTGGCATAAACTGAATTATTCCTGGGCAGAAAAAGCATTTTTGTTCTTTAAACTGGGGACATCCACGCCTGGCGAGATGGTGGCACCAGAGATGATGTGGCTGGCTGGGAGGCCGTTGTAGGTGTGTCGCTGCCAGTCGGAAGGGCGACTAGACTTGAGCTGCAAAATGCTTCACCAGATTGGGAAGTTTTCCCTCTTTCTGGCCTTCTGACCAGATAGCTTATTGCAGGGCTTCCTTCCTTCCTTCCTTCCTTCCTTCCTTCCTTCCTTCCTTCCTTCCTTCCTTCCTTCCTTCCTTCCTTCCTTCCTTCCTTCCTTCCTTCCTTCCTTCCTTCCTTCCCTCCCTCATTCCCATGTCCTTCCTTCCTCTCCTTCCTTCCTTCCTCCCTCCCTTCTTCTTTCCCTCCCTCCCTCTCCTTCTTTCCTTCCTTCCTTCCCTCCCTCATTCCTTCCTCCCTCTGCCTCATTCCCATGTTCTTCCTTCCTTTCCTTCCTTCCTTCCTCCCTCCTGTCCCTCTCTCTCTCTCTCTCTCTCTCTCTCTCTCTCTCTCTCTCTCTACCTACCTACCTACCTACCTACCTACCTACCTACCTATTTCTTTCTCTTATTTATTTATTTATAATTTTTGTATTTATTTATTTATTTATTTTGTCATGTTTCCGTAGTGTATGCTGGAGGTGGTGACTCTTTGAGAGCTGCATGCAACGAAATTTCATTCTAATGTCTGCCGATTAGTGAACATTCAAAGTGACCATAAATTTATTCTAAGTCTAAGAAATGCTAATAGAAAGCAATGGGGTTTTTTGCTGGCTCGCACCTATCATGGATTTTGCACCAAAGGAATCCAGAATTGCACCTAAACAGAACACAGAATGGATAGAACGTAGAATAACAAGAGATGGAAATGGACCTTGGAGGTCATCTTTTTATATATGATTTATATTGACTGTTTCCTAGTATGATTTGATTGCTCATTTGTTCCCTATGACTATCATTAAGGGTTCAACCTTATGATCCTTGATGAAGGTATCTTTTCTTTTATGTACACTGAGAGTGTAGGCACCAAAGACAAATTCCTTGGGTGTCCAATCACACTTGGCCAATAAAGAATTCTATTCTGTTCTGTTCTGTTCTGTTCTGTTCTATTTTTATTTGTCCCCTATGACTATCATTAAGTGTTGTACCTTATGATTCTTGACAAACGTATCCTTCTTTTATGTATACCGAGAGCGTATGCACTAAAGACAAATTCCTTGTGTGTCCAATCACACTTGACCAATAAAGAATTCTATCTATCTATCTATATTTTGGTCCAGCATTATTTCATTCCCTGTTTTTCTTCTTCTTTTCAATTCATGATCCCACTAGGCATTGCTAACAAATTGCATCTTGCCCCCAAAATATCCATGCAGAAATTAAGCATCGGTGGTTTTGCTCACAGCAAAAGTCAGCCAGACATCAACATTTCTATCCACAACTAAACACACACACACATTGTTGTGGTCTGCCAACAGCCTGCGGAGCTGGCAGTGGAGTCGGACAGCGATGAGGCTGAGGAAGAACAGGGGCCATTCCTGGAGGCTGGGGAAGGCCCAGATGAGGGCTCTGCGTCGGAGGCAGAGATGGGGCCAGGGCCATCGGGGACTCCGGAGCCTCCAGAGACGGACAGTAGAGAGGCAGAGGAACAGGAGGAGCCTGTTGAGAAGAACTGTATGAGAAGAGCTGCCAGAAGGCAGGAGCAGCTAAAGCAGAGAGGACGACTCAGGAGTAAGGCCAGGAGATGATTGGCCCCTTCCATAAGGCTTAAAAGACCAGCAATGGCTCTTGGCCTCTTTGTCGGAAAACAACATTGATAAACTTGGTTCTTATCTTGCTCAGCGTCCTCTGCTTTTGAACTTTTGCCAAGCAAAGCCTTTGGCAGTTTGCCTAATTATCCCAAGGTCGGTGATAAACTAAAGACTGGTGTTTTGAGGATTTTGCTTTCATTTCATTTAGACTACGCTGAGAACGAGTTAATTCTCTGCTGTTTTAATAAAATCTGTTGGTTTTTTGGAACTGTTTGCAAACAGTTGCGTAGATTGTAATATCAACTACGTGGGCCTGGGACACAACACACAAAAGCAGACACTACGTAAATAGCACACACAGAGTAGCCCAAACCACACATTCTGGAGAGAGAGAGAAGCTCCCTGAGGATGGGCTCCAGCATGAGTCCGAAAGCTGAGAAGACGAAACCTCTGGTCCCGGGGACCGACCCAGATCGGATCTTGCAACATTATCCCGGGACATATAGATTTTTCTTTTTCTTTTTTTTGTTTTGTCCTTACAGCAAAAGTGTCCCAATTGATTCTATATTTAAGTGGGCTGGTCCTTCCACTGGCCAGTTTCCGTATTTTAGACGAAAGATGCAAACTGCAATAAACCTTAAAGCAAACTTTAGCCTGCAGGCAAAGGGCACCGAATGGTTATCGATGCAAAATTCTTCCATCAATAAATGCAACTGGTTGGCCGGATGACAACGCAGGACGGGTGGGAAAAAAGGAAAATCAATGTGGAAGTGTACTCAGAAGCATCGGAGAAATGAAGGGGATGAGGGGGAAATGTGTGATTTAGCCAATTGAACCAGCTCAGTGAATCGGAATAAATGGACTTTCAGATCAATTGTCTGAATGATTTCTAAATCGTTGCACTTAGAAATGAGATTTATTTCTGTCTCTTGTCTTCATAGGCACCTAAAGAGCTTTCAAAGCCAAAGATTTAGGGAGGAGGAATGTGTGGAAAGAGCTCTGTGGCCTCAGTTTATGTGTCACTATTAAGGATATGACAGCTTCAATCAATGTTTCTCAACCTTGGCCACTTTAAGATGAGTGGACTTCAACTCCCAGAAATCCCCAGCTATCATATGTAGACTTCAACTCCCAGAATTCCCCATCCACCATGCCTGGACTTCCACTCCCAGAATTCCCCAGCCATCATCTGTGGACTTCAACTCCCAGAATTCCCCAGCTAGCATTTAGGGACTTCAACTCCCAGAATTCCCCATCCACCATGCCTGGACTTCAACTCCCAGAATTCCCCAGCTAGCATGTATGGACCAACTCCCAGAATTCTCCAGCCATTCTGTGTGGACTTCAACTCCCAGAATTCCCCAGCTAGCATTTAGGGACTTCAACTCCCAGAATTCCCCAGCCATCCTGTGTGGACTTCAACTCCCAGAATTCCCCAGCCATCCAGCTAATCAGGGAAGGTGGATTCCCTTAACAACCATGTTAAGGTTCTGTGTGATTTGCTTAACAACCACGGCAAAAAAGATGGTAAAATCAGGCGGAACTCATTTAACAACCTTCTTGCATAGCAATGGAAATTCTGATCTGGACTGTGGGTCGTAAGTCAAGGACTTCCCCATCTGCTACCTCATAAGTTGAATAAAACGACAGCCTAATATCGTTATGATAGTTTTAATCTTTATAAGCCATGCAGAGACTTTGCTGTGAGGTGTGTGGCTCCACAAATGTGTTTTTGTTGTGGTGGTTGATTTACCACCTCCGCTACAAAGACAGCCCCAATCATGAAAATCTGCTAAGGTCTTGGATGGGAGGCCACCAGGAGATTCCCTAGGCATCATCACACTGTCATCATGTGCAGTGGTGAAATCCAGCTGCCGGACGAACTGGTAGCGCCGGCAGCAAGAGGCTCCACCTACCTGCCCGGATGTCATCATGTCCCATTTTTGACCCTCTGTGCATGTACAGAAGGCTCTGTGCATGCGTGGAGGAGGCGCATGTGCTCACATTTGCAAACTGGTAGCGAAGGTAAGTAAATTTCACTCCCTGATCACATGACATATCGCGACTTCCCCCCTTCACTAAAACGGGGGTGGGCGTGGCCAGCACAGGACGCATCCGGCCAGCGTCCTGTGAGTTTGACACCCGTGTCTTGCAAAAGTGCCCTGGGAAATCACTCCTCTAGTCTGCTGAGAAAATTCGGCAATTGACAGCTCTCCTAAGGAGCTGGCATTAACTGGAAGGAGACCCAGTCTTAAAGATAGAATGGATAAAATTAGGGATCCAATCAATTCTACAGCAGCAGTATCATACATCATCTATATGACAAGCAAGGGAAATATTTTCCTTCCTTCCATCCCTTTGTTCCTTCTCCTTCCATTCTTCTCCTTCTCATCTCCTTCCTTCCTTCCTTCCCTTCCCCTCCTTCCTTTCTTCTCCTTCCTTCCTTCCTTCCTTTCCCTTCCCTTCCCCTCCTTCCTTCTCCTTCCTTCCTTCCTTCCTTCCTTCTTCAATCTTCTCCTTCCCATCTCCTTCCTTCCTTCCCTTCCTCTCTCCCTTCTTTTGTTCCTTCTTCTTCCATTCTTCTCCTTCCCATCTCTTTCCTCCCTCCCTCCTTCCCTCCCTTTCCTTCCTTCCTTCCTTCCTTCCTTCCTTCCTTCCTTCCTTCCTTCCTTCCTTCCTTCCTTCCTTCCTTCCTTCCTTCCTCCCTCCCTCCCTCCCTCCCTCCCCTTCCTTCCCCTCTTTCCTTCTCCTTCCATCTTCTCCTTCCTCCCACCCTCCCTCCTATCTGACTGCAGAACCCCTGCCGGCGGCTAGGGAGGAGGGAGTAACTGCCCTCTATCGGCCGTCTCGCGAACTGCAGATCCGTTCGCTCTCCCAGAAAGATTCCAAAACCGCCCGGATCCTTTGGGAATCTGCTTAAAACGGCCGCCCGTGTTTTAGCTACTTAGCAAGGCGGTTTAATTTAGCCGAGAGACACCCCTCCCTCCTCGCCCCCCAGAATGCATTTCCCCCCGAGAAATCTGATCTGCCCTTTCTCTGTTTTGTTTCTGTGCCAAGCAGGATAAACCCACCCACTCGGGGTTCCTCGGGGGTTAAACCGTGGTTTATTGAATAAACCCGAATCTGGTAAACCATGAATCCTATGATACGAGCTCCGAGTTTACTCTAGTTTTACACTAACCTGCAGAAACGCGGCCGCATGGTTTAACGTAACGTGTGAAGGCGGATTTTTATCCTCCCTCCCTCCCTCCCCCCAGCCCCAACCAAGCCTGCAGAAGATCGTAGCTTAAACGCAGGCGTCAGGATGGTTCAACGTCGGCTGAATCCCCTTGAGGGTTTCCAACACCCCACGCTTCCCAGCGGGCACAAGAAAAAGGATTTGATTTCCTTCCCTAGCCTTGGGATCTCCTCGTGGCCCCCGTTCCGCGAATAATAATTCATTATCCTACATGACCATTGATCGAAAAAGGGCCGTCCCAGCACTGGCCAGCTTAGCTTTATTCTAGAATCTAGATCGACAAAAACGAACAAGAATAACAGAATAAACAGAGCTGGAAGGGACCTTGGAGGTCTTCTAGTCCGACCCCCTACTCAAAGCAGGAAAGCAGATGCCAGCCACTTAAGTCACGCTCCATTCCGGATGAGTTTATGATAACACACCCGGCGGTTTTATCTGCGGAAAAACGTTGCCTTTCCAACCTTCCGGGGTTATCTATATTTTTTTTCTTTATTTTTCAGTTTAGCTTTATAGATTTTTTGGTTAGTTTAGCTTTATAGATTCCGTGGTATCTCTATTTTTATTTATTTTATTTTTTTCCAAAATAGTTGGTCTTCTTTCCAAGACCAGTCGGATGGATCCGAGCTGCCTTGGCTTTTCTGAGCTCAGTTAAATCTCCGATCCGAATCTACAAAAAAACCAGAGAGAACCCCTCCCCACTCGGGGCGACGCACGGAATTGCCGTGAACCCAAATCCCTCGCGTTCCCAGCTTCCCGGAATATCCCATCCTGTAGTCGCCTTCCGATCCTGGAATTCTGCGCGCCTGGCGCAGCTGATTTTCTACCTCTGGATGTCCTCCTTACTAAGGGTCCCAATAAACCCGCCGACTCCCGTTCCAATCCTGGCTGGTTTCCACAGTGACTGTGTCCCCACGACCCTACGCGGGCTCAACCAGACTCTTTAACCGTCTAACAAGCGCGCATCCCCACGATGCGCCACCGCTAGGATCCGTGAATCTCTCCCTTTGCTTATTTTCCCGACTCTGCCCCATGGCGGTTAGTTTAGGATCCCGCGCAGGATTCAGCCCTCTCTCTGAACCCGTGCGCGCAAGTCTTAAGAAATAGCCCGAAGTTCCTCTGCCCCTCCCTTTAGGATCTGGAGAAAGTTTCGCCTTCAATTCCCTCGCCCCACCCCACCCCACTCCATAAACCCTATTTGCTTGGGGTCCAACAGAGAAATAGCCGCCCCCTCCCTCCCCGTAAAATCAATTTTGGGGGAATCACGAAATAATCTTCCCCCATGGCATTTACGGGAGGAAGCGCATTTTGGGGGGAGTAGGGGGGTGGGGTGGAGGGAGAGCAAGGAACCCGTTCGGGAGGGGGCGTGGGGATGCCACACACGTGACCCCGTGGGTCTGCCCATCCCCTCCTCCCTCGCCCCCAGGACATTTCTCCGCCTTAACTTGATGGATCTGCGCGCTTAATGGGCCATCAAAACGCCGGGCGCTTTTGGGAGCGCGGGGAAGGGGGGGGGAGGAGGGGGTCGCGCCCCTGTCTTGACGTCAGCAGAGGGCTTTATAAAGGGGGGGCGCCGATGGATATCCCAGAAGCCAAGATTGGTCTCGTTCGGCACCGGAGCACTGAAGGCATCCAACCGCAATCCAGCTCGGAACTTCGCCAGTATGTTTCCTTGTCGCCTCCATTGCGCCCTGGCGCTGCTCGTGTCCGTGTCCGTGGCGTGGAGCACCGTGGCAGCCGCGCCCTCCGATCCCAGGCTCCGGCAGTTCCTGCAGAAATCCCTGGCCGCCGCCGCGGGGAAACAGGTAAAAGGATCCGGCAGTCCGAGGCGGGATAGGATGGGGATGGCCACGAAGAGGTGTCAGCCAGCGGGCCCCTGAGCGAATGCAGAGCGCCGTCTGTCCTCGCCCGATCCCAAGAGCTGCGGGTGGCTGGATCCGATAGGAAGAAAGGGAGATTTCCCCCCCTGCTTTGTTAACTCACTAAAGGCGAAGGTAGACCCTTCCTGCCCAGGGAGGTTCAGTTCCTAACTCTCTTGGGTAGGAAGGGCAGGAAAGCTGCTTAGGCTAGGGTAGCCCAACGGTCTCCTGACCATCCAAAGACCTCCAGGTAAGTCAGTGAGCAGCGCACGAAGGTATGGCCCCTTCCTCGAACTTCCGTTGGAAGACGCTCAGGGATAAACTGTTGCTGAATCTGGAGGCTTTACTGAGCTGCTAGGACTCATGAAGGAACAGCTCAGTGTTGGGTGGTTCCTTATGGTTGAAATCAGGCTGAGGACCCAGCAGGGGAGAACCTGGCCAGCTTCCTCCGGGGAGTCGGTAGGAGCAATATTATAGATAGATAGATGGATAGGTGGATGGGTAGACAGATAGAAATGAAGAGAGAGAGAGAGAGAGAGAGAGAAGAGAGAGAGAGAGAGAGAGAGAGAGAGAGAGAGAGAGAGAGAGAGAGAGAGAGAGAGAGAGAGAGAGAGAAATATCTCCATTTCCGCCCTCATTAGTTTTACAAAAAGGCAGCAAACATATCCAACACATCTTCCTCTTCCTATTTTCTCCACAACAGCCCTGTAAGGTGGGTAGGCTGAGGGAGAGGGTCTGTCCCCAAGTCACCCAGGTTGCTTTTATGGCTAAGGCGGGACTAGAACTCACAGTCTCCCGCTTTCTAGCCTGCTCCTAATCACTAAATCATACGGGTTAACCTGTCCTGTTCACCTCTCCCCACTGGCTCTCAGTCTCCAGGGTACTTCAAAAGTATCTCTTCCCCTTGAATCAAGATTGCAATTTAGAGAGAGAGAGAGAGAGAATGAGAGAAACGGAAGAAAAAGAGAGAGAAAGAGAGAGAACAAGAGAGAGAGAATGAGAGAGAAGGGAGAAAACGAGAGCGAGAGAGAGAAAGAGAGCAAGAAAAAAGGGAGAGAAAGAGAGAGAGAATGAGAGAAATGGAAGAAAGAAGAGAGAGAAAGAAAGAGAGAATGAGAGAAATGGGAGAAAGAGAGAGAGAAATAGAGAGAGAACGAGAGAAATGGAAGAAAGAGAGAGAAAGAGAACAAGAGAGAGAGAGAAGGGAGAAAGAGAGAGAGAGAAAGAGAGAGAGAGAAAGAGAGAGAGAAAACGAGAGAGAAAGAACAGGAAAAAGAGAGAAAGAAAGAGAGAGAGATAACAAGAGAAGGGATAGAAAGAGAGAAAGAAAGAGAAAGAGAAACGAGAGAGAATGAGAGAGAAAGAGAACAGGAGAAAGAGAGAAAGAAAGAGAACAAAAGTAAGAGAGAGAACGAGAGAAGGGAGAGAGAGAGAGAAAGAGAACAGGAAAAAGAGAGAAAGAAAGAGAGAGAGATAACAAGAGAAGGGATAGAAAGAGAAAGAGAAACGAGAGAGAATGAGAGAGAAAGAGAACAGGAGAAAGAGAGAAAGAAAGAGAACAAAAGAAAGAGAGAGAATGACAGAAGGGAGAGAGAGAGAGAGAGAACAAGAGGAAGAGAACAAGAGAGAGAAGTTCTTCTCTTAGACAAGACCCCCAGATCCCCCCCCCCCAAAAAACCCTGCCTCCCTAAATAATTGCATAGGACGTGATGCAGTCGAATCCTTGAAAGCAAAAAGGACAATCGGCTCAATGAAAGAGGAGCGACTGGGAAGCGCGGAGCTGTCCAGGGTCCTGAAAAGGATCTCTCTCCGACAGACCGAGATTAAACTCGGATCGCCAGGCTTGCCGATGTAAACGGGTCGAACTAGTACGCGGGCTGTTTCCACGATAGATGCACCACACACCCACGCACGCACCACAAAAAAAAAAAAATACACCAACACACACTAACGCTTTCAATCTTCGCAACATTCAAGCCAGCAGTTGAGAGAGGTGGCTGGGTTTTGGGATTGACATCAAGTCACTTGCCTCGGTCGGAGAATGCCAAAATATAAGACAAAAGGACAATTGTGCAGAAGAATCCTAGGATTCTTGGAAAGGGACTTTGAAGGTCGTCTAGTCCAACCCCTGTCCAAGGCAAGGAGCCCTTATACCAGACAAATAGTTGTCCAATCTTTCCTAGAAAACCTTCAATGAGAGATGCCCCAAAGGTGCTTTTTCAAGAGGCAACTAGACTTTCTGGTTTTTCTTTGAAGACGTTTCGCTTCTCATCCAAGAAGCTTCTTCAACTCTGAAGAAGTCCAGTTGTCTCTTGAAAAAGCACCTTTCATCCAGCTATGACCTGGATGAACTGAGAATCTCCATAGATCTCAATGAGAGAGCATTCATAAACCCAAGAGATAAGCTGATATGATAATAGTGGTTTAAGAAAGAAAACGCATCATGGTTTGTAGCAGACAGCCAAGAAAAAAAAAGGCTTAATCCAGCCTACGTCCAAAAGTGAAAAAGGTAACTGGCACGACAGGGATTAATAGAAAGAAAAACCTCCCCTCAAAAATGCATCTGAGAATGTCATCACGCCAATGCACGGCGGGCAATAAAGTCTTGCAATAAAATCTATAATCCCACCACTTTTGGAACATGCATTGACTCCATCTGAAAAAGGTTACTGAGAAGGTAAGGGGCTATAACGAGAAGGTGGCAATATGATAATTTAATTTCTTTGTGGATTACGCTTTGAGTCTAGAGTGGCAGAAATGCAACACGCTATTTCTGCCCGTCGTAATATTAAAACTTGGGGCTAACGATAAAAGAATTTCACATCCTTTGTGGATGTATTTGTGGCAAAGAGATGATGCAACAGAGAGGAACACAAGTCTAGAATATTATACGTTGCGTTGCAAAAAATGCAGGCGGGAGTTTTACCCCCTGCTGGCATATGAAAACTGGCTCACACTATAGAGAAATGCAAAATAACTCCGCAGCGACATTCGTATGGCGTACTACAGAAATGAATGCAGGCAAGCTTAGAATGCTTGTTTGAATGTGGCTGTGATTAAGCCAGTTGTAGAAAGCCATCGCATCTGGCTTTCTTAAAAGGATAGATGAATGAGGCGAATGAGCAAGAACTCCAAAGAAGAAGATGAATGGTGTCACTTCTGTAGAAATAAGAATTTCTACAATTTTGTGGGTTTTTTTCCAATTTAGCAATTTTAAGATGGTTGGACTTCAACTCCCATTTTTCTGAGAGTTGACTCCATCTGGAGTTGAAATCCACCCAACGTAAGGTTGCCAAGGTTGAAAAACACAGCTGTATCAAATGGAAACATTCTTCTTTTTGGCTGCTTTCCAGCAATTAATCCTGAAGGCATCTGGCTTTTCTAGGAATTCATCCATATTTGTTTTCTCCAATCTGAACCATCTCCAGATGTGGAATCCTGTATTTAACTCCATCAGTGGGGAGGCCCACACATCTGGAGGATGACCAGGTGGTGGAAAGAAGGATGGATATGCTCATGGGATCAGACAGAGAGGGAAATAAAATGGCATAATACTCGTGTAAGTAAGCCAAGCTGTATTTTACAATGGAAATTTTTAAAAAGGCCATATGATTCACTCAACGATCGTGGCAAGAAAAGTTGCCACGTGGGAAAGACACACTGGACAAATATTCCCCTTAGCAACATACATCTTGGGCTCAATTGTGATCATAACTCGAGGACTGCCTGTTCAACCAGTCCTCCATTTATGACCGATTGCTCAGTGACCATTGAAAGTTATGACAGACCAACTTTGGGGTTACTTGTGGCCCAGATTCAAAGTTCTGATAGTTAGGCCCTCCCCTCAACCCCAAAGTCATGTCACCAAATGCCATTTGCAGCATCCTGTGGTCATGTATTTTACAATACTTACAATAGTTTTGGCCCATAGCAAACCATTGATTTGTTTAATGACCGCTGCAAAAATGTCATTTTACAACTGTCCCTGTATTTTATGACCCTCCCAATTTATGACCGTGATGGTAGGCTCCATTACGGTTGTAAATCGAGGTGTACCTGTTACTTGATCTGAATTATTGAAAGACTCAGTGGCTATGTTGTTGTTTTTTTTGATACGCTGCGCTTGTTCAATTTTAATCTTCCTTTAATATTCTTATTCTTCTGAACAAATCTCCGTATTGGTGACAGGAAGGGCATCTGGCCATTAAACATTCTGTTGGCTCCATTCAGTTGCCCAGACCCCACCCCGCAAGGGATTATGGGGTGGTTAAAAGATGATGATAATTAATATTCTTGTAGCGTAATAAATAATGCAGAATTATTCACCCCAGCTTCTTTCTAGTTTTCTTAGTTCACTGTGTTGTGCGAACCTGGAAAAACAAGTGACTTTACTAACAGGATAAGGGAATTGAGTGAACGCAACCACCAATAACCGAGTTAGCCATATTAATTCACCAGGTTTAGCTGCAATTGCCCGACATATTAAGCTTGAGGTTAAGGTGTTAACCTTGATTAACTTCTTGTTCCTTTTTCAAGTTGTCGTACAAACACAAGCTCTGGGTAGGGTTAAGAGCAAAACAAGTCAGTTCGATGCGCGCTGTGTTAAAACTGCACTCAAAAAAGGCTCCAAATTGTAAATGTGAGAATGAGGGGTAGCTCCATGGCATCATAATGGGAACCTTAATTTGCCCTTTGGATCTGGGACGGTCGCCAGAGCTGTGGTGGCCCCGCGGTTAGAATGCAGAATTGCAGAGCTAATTCTGCCCACAGCCAGGAAGTTCGATCCTGACCATCTCAAGGTTGACTCGGCTTTCCATCCTTCCGTGGTCGTTAAAACGAGGACCCAGGTCGACTCTGTAAAGCACTCAGAGAGGGCTGTGAAGCAGTATAAAGCCTAAATGCTATTACTATTTCCTTCTTTCCTTCCTTCCTTCCTTCCTTCCTTCCTTCCTTCCTTCCTTCCTTCCTTCCTTCCTTCTTCTCATTCCCATCTCCTTCCTTCCCTCTCTCCCTCCCTCCCTCCCTCCCTCCCTCATTCTCCTCTCCTTCCTTCCTTCCTTCTTCTCATTCCCATCTCCTTCCTTCCCTCTCTCCCTCCCTCCCTCCCTCCCTCATTCTCCTCTTTCCTTCCTCTCTTCCTTCCCATCTCCTTTCTTCCTCCTTCTCTTCCTTTTTCTCATTCCCATCTCCCCATCTTCCTTCCTTCCTTCTTCTCATTCCCATCTCCTTCCATCCCTCCCTCCCTCCCTCATTCCCCTCTCCTTCCTTCCTCTCTTCCTTCCTTCTTCCTTCCCATCTCCTTCCTCCCTCCTTCTCTCCCTCCTTTTCTCATTCCCCCTTCCTTCCTTCCTTTTCTCCCTCATTTCCCTCTCCTTTCTTCCTCTCCTTCCCAACTCCTCCCTCCCTTCCTCCCCCCTTCCTTCCCTCCCTCATTCCCCTCTCCTTTCTTCCTCTCTTCCTTCCTTCCTTCCTTCCTTCCTTCCTTCTTCCTTCCCATCTCCTTCCTTCCTCCTTCTCTCCCTCTTTTTCTCATTCCCTTCCTTCCTTCCTTCCTTCCTTCTCTCCCTCATTTCCCTCTCCTTTCTTCCTCTCTTTCCCAACTCCTCCCTCCCTTCCTCTCTCCCTTCCCTCCTTCCCTCCCTCCTTCCTTCCTTCCTTCCTTCCTTCCTTCCTTCCTTCCTTCCTTGGTGATGCAGTGGTTAGAATATATTATTTCAGGCTAATTCTGCCCACAGTCAGGAGTTCGATCGTGACCAACTCAAGGTCAGCCTTGGAAGTCCATCTATGTTCAGGCCCTTAAATCATGTCTTCCCACCCGCATTACCTAAGAAGACCCTTGGAGCCTTGTCTGTCTGTCCGTCTGTCTTTCTGATGGATCCCTCCATCTTCAGGGTATGGTTAAAAAAGTTACGATGGCAGCTAGGATGGCGTCACTGAAGTTCCACCCAGTTTGTGAAAAAATTACGTTCAAATTCAAATGAACAAAGCTTTAAAAAAATATTGTTGGTTGCAGCTGCCATCTTGCCTTTTTTGACCTCCCTGGACTCGCTTACAGAACCATTGTAGAAGTGATGGACCTAACCCTGAAATCCAAGGCTTTAATTTGTCTTTTTTATTATTTTGCAATGTATAATTAGTCCTCGACTTAACGTTTTGTGAACATTTGAAGTTACAACGGCACTTACAACCGTTTTTCACACTTATGACCATCGTAACACGCACGCACGCACACACACACACACACATACACACACTGTGGTCACATGATCAAAATTTCAGACGCTTTGGCAACCGACTCATATTTACGACGGCTGCAGCCCCCCCCCTTTTGTGACCTTCTGGCAAGCCAAGTAAAGGGGCAAGCCGGATTTGATTAACGACCGTGTGACTAAGTTAACCCCTGCAGTGGTCCACTTAACGGGGGCAAGGAAGGTCGTAAAGGGAGACAAAGCTCACTTAACTACTGTCTCAGTTAGCGAAGGAAATTTTGGGCTCAATTCTGGTCATAAGTCGAGGATTACCTCTATATCCTGATGGAATCGTTCTTTTTCTGATAAAAATCCATTTGCAGCCTGCCATTTCATCAACGGACTGAGGTCTGTGGCTAAGCTGACATGCTTAAGAGGCTGGCTTCTCATAGCATGTTCATGGCATGTTCATAACATGTTCATAGCATGTTCATTGTCGGGGTGGTGCAATTGGACCCATGACCCATGTTTAAAAATGGGAGGGGCTTCAGATGCTTTGAGTTTTTAGACCCCTCCCCTCCAATAAATATCCTGCGAAAGACCCCTGTTGCATCTTAATTTGTACAGCTAGTCTCTTGCCAAACAACAGTTCGCTTAGTGACCATTGGAAGTTACAACGGGCATCGGCAAAAGGGACTTATGGCCGTTTTTCACATTTATGACCATTGCAGAATTCCCAGGATCCTCTGATTGAAATTTCAGACACTGGGCAACTGTCTTGTATTTACGACGGCTGCAATGGTCCCGGGGGAGGGGGGGAGGTGTCACATGATCCTGTTTTGCGACCTTCTGGCCAGCCAGGTCCGGGGGGGAAGCACCCGATTCACTTACCGACATTGTGGCTAACTCAACCAAAGGCAGCAATTCGCTTGGGAAAGAAAGGTCGTAAAACCGGGGGCCGTGGCGCACTTCGCCGTCTCGCTTAGTGACAGAAATTTGGGGCTCGGTTGTGGTCGTCAGTTCAGGACTACCCGTCCAAATTTTATTGCCTTTCCTGTAATTTAGAAGGTGGGTGAATTCAACTCCTTTGATCGGCTTCTTGTTCCATATACGATACGAGCTGAAATTGAAAATTTTCTGTAAATGCAGCTGTTCCGTCAAAATGTTCCTTTCTGTATAGATTAGCATGTTGCACAAATGTCGTCTTTTCCTTTTGCAAGTCTGCCATTCGTCAGAAATGGTATAGGATCTCCTGCTTGGGCGGGGTGGGGGGGTTGGACTAGATGACCTACAGGGTCCCTTTCAATTCATCTAATCCCAATCCCAATCCAATCTTGGTCCTAGATCTAATCCTAGTCCTAGTCCTAGTCCTAGTCCTAATCCTAATCCTAATCCTAATCCTAATCCTAATCCTAATCCTAATCCTAATCCTAATCCTAATCCTAATCCTAATGCCATGATTCGGGGTGAAATGCATAGAATGAAACCAGCCAATTGTGTTAAATCTTGGCTAAGCAAAAAATCCATAGAATGAAAGCACAACAATTGTGTTACATTGCGGCTGAGCAAAGCTGGATTTTTGCATGTTGTGTTAAGCACAGCCACTAAAATTATATGCATGGATTGCCCCCCACCCCCCACTCCTAGCTGTTGGCATCCCCAAGTAAAATCCTCATTTTACGACAGCAATTGGGATCAGAATTTCCATCGTTAAGCAAGCCAGTTCTTTAAGCAAGCCAGCCCCCCCCCACATTCTATCACCTTTTCCCCCCCACAGTTGCTAAGCGAAGCACTGCAGTCGCTAAATAAATCACATCGTTGTTGAACAAATCCAGCTTCTCTATGGATTTTCCTCCTCAGATGCCAGATGGGGAGGTCACAAATGGTAATCCTGTGACGCCTGGGAATGCTGCAACCGTCATAAATGCAAACCGGCGATCAAGGGTTCGAATCTGTGACCGTGGAAACGCTACAACCGTTGTAAAATGGAACGATGGCTTGCGAGTCAGTTTTTCCAGTGCTGCTGGAACTTTGAACGGTCATTAAATGGATGCTTGCAAATTGAGGATTCCTTTTTTTGGGGGGGGGGGCGAGAACCTTAGCAGAGTCAGACCTGGGGGGTTAGGGATTGGGGAGTGGGGCAGGGAAATCCCTAGGAAATTAAGACCCAGAAATACGGAAAGGGGATTTTTCCCCCCCTTCTGGTTGCCTAGAAAACGGCATGTAAATTGCAATTAACTTGATCTCCGGAAAGATAAAATCAAAATTATGGGAAGTGTCAGAATCACTTTATAAGGCCACACTTGGAATCCTGCATCCAGTTTTAATTGCCACAATATAGAAAAGATGTGGAGACTCTAGAAAGAGTGCAGAGAAGAGCCACAAAGAGGATGAGGGGACTGGAGGCTAAAACATATGAAGAACAGTTGCAGGAACTGGACATGTCTCGTTTAATGAAGAGAAGGACCAGGGGAGACAGGATAGCATCTTCCAATCTCTCAGAGGCTGCCCCAAAGAAGAGGGAGTCAAACTATTCTCCAAAGCACAAGAAAGGAAGGAAGGAAGGAAGGAATGAAAAGGAAGAAGAAAGAAAGAAAGAAAGAAAGGGAGGGAGAAAGAGGGAGGGAGAAGGAAAGGATGAAGAAAGAAAGAAAGAAAGAGAGGGAGGGAAAAGGAAAGGATGAAGAAAGAAAGAAAGAAAAGGGAGGGAGGGAGAAGGAAAGGAAAAAGAAAGAGAAAGAAAGAAAGAAAGAGGGAGAAGGAAAGGAAGGAAGAAAGAAGAAAGAGAGAGGGAGAGAGAAGGAAAGGATGAAGAAAAAGAAAGAAAGAAAGGGAAGGAGGGAGGGAGGGAGAAGGAAAGGATGAAGAAAGAAAGAAAGAGGGAGGGAGAAGGAAAGGAAAAAAGAAAGAGAAAGAAAGAAAGAGAAAGAAAGAAAGGAAGGAAGGAAGGAAGGAAGGAAGGGAAGAAAGAGAAGAAAAAAGAAAGAAAGAGGGAGGGAAGGAGGGAGAAGGAAAGGAAAGAAGAAAGAAAGAGGGAGGGAGGGAGAAGGAAAGGATGAAGGAAGAAAGAAAGAAAGAGGGAGGGAGGGAGGGAGAAGGAATGGAATAAAAAAGAAAGAAAGACATCTGAGAGAACCATCGATGGACAGAAGACATGGCTAGTTTTATGAAAAGAAGGACCAGGGGGTCACATGATAGCATCTTCCAATATTTGAGGGGCTGCCCCAAAGAAAGGGAGGGGGAGTCAAGTTATTCTCCAAAGCACCTGAGAGCAAGACAAGAAACAAAGCGTGGAAACTACAGGTGTTCCTCATCTTAAAACAGTTTATTTAGTGAAAAAAAGGGACTTATGACCATTTTTCACACTTAACGACCATTGCGGCATCCCCCTGGTCACGTAATCAAAATTCAGACACTTGGCAACTGGCTGTACGTATGTCAGTTTTGCAGTGTCCCGGGGTCAAGCGATCCCCTACTGACAAGCAAAGTCAATAGGGAAGCCAAATTCGTTTAACAACCTTGTGTCTAACTTAACAACTGCAGTGATTCCCTTAGCAATTGTGGCAGGAATGGTCGTAAAACGGGGCAAAGTTCACTTTGACCAATGTTTCGCAGAAATTTTGGGCTCAGTTGTGGTTGCAAGTCGAAGGACTACCTGTAATCAAGGAGAGAACCAGCCTAGAACTAAAGGAGAAATTTCCTGGCAGTGAGAACAATTAACCGGTGGAACGACTTGCCACTAGAAGTTGTAGGTGCTCCAACACTGGAAGGTTTTAAGAAGAGATCGGATAACCCTTTGTCTGAAGTGGTGTAGAGTTTCTTGCCTGAGCAGGGGGCTGGACTAGAAGACCTCCAAGGTCCCTTCCGGCTCTGTTATTCTGTTATTTTCCTTTCCACTCTTTTAATGTTCTCTCTTTTCTTCTTGCCTTCCAAGGAACTGGCGAAGTATTTCTTGGCAGAGTTACTCTCCGAACCCAACCAGCCAGACAACGAGGCCCTGGGTTCAGACGACCTGTCCCGCGGAGCCGAACAAGATGAGGTCAGACTGGAACTCGAGAGATCGGCTAACTTGAACCCGGGTCTGACCCCTCGAGAGCGCAAAGCCGGCTGCAAAAATTTCTTCTGGAAAACCTTCACTTCTTGTTAGCTTTCGAAATCTCCTCTTCCCCCTCCATCTCTTTCTTTCTTTCTTTCTTTCTCTCTCTCTCTCTGTCTCTCTCTCATTTCTCAGTCTCTTCACGCCAGGAGCTGAAGACTGTAATATAATAATAATAATAAAAAAGATATTGTTAAGGTAATAAGGGGAAAATAAAAAAGAAGAAAAAAAATTACCATTTGGTTTTCAAGCTGTTTTAATAAAGCTTTCTGTTTCAAATTGTACACACCCTTCTGGAGTTTGTGATCTCTTGTTTCTTTGGTTGACCCATCGGCTGCTGCCTTTTTGCTGGTTGAAATTCTTAAATTTCTGGCAATAAAGCTTGTGTTGCAAAGTGTTTCCCTTGCGGCTTTTCTCTGTCACTGATGGGTTAAAGCTCATCAATCAATCAATCAATCAATCAGGCAAGCCGCAGAGACTGGGTTGTCAGTGCAAGCGAGGAGTCACACAATGTGTTATGCCGGGGAGGTGAGATGAGGAGTGACTGAGCGGGGAGAAGGGTGGGGTGAGCAGGTGGGCGGGGCAGGTTGAGAGGATAGGTGGGGTGAGCAGTGAATGGGCGAGCAGGTGGGTGTGGGGCAAGGCCAGCCAGAAGTGGCATTTGCCGGTTCGCCAAACTACTCAAACTTTCCGCTGCCGGTTTCCTTGAACCATTCCAAAATGGCGGAATACCATCTCTGAATCAATCGATCGATTATGAAAACAATCACCCGATGATTGACATTCAAAGCAAAGCATCTTTACATTAAGTGTCCTTTTGTCAGTGGTGGGCTTCAAATTTTTTTACTACCAGTTCTGTGGGCGTGGCTTGGTGGGCGTGGCATGGCATGGCTTGGTGGGCGTGGCAGGGGAAGGATACTGTAAAACCTCCATTCCCACCTCACTCCAGGGGAAGCTTACTGCAAAATCCCCATTCCCTCCCGATCAGCTGGGACTCAGGAGGCAGAGAATGGAGGCGGGGGCCAGTCAGAATTTTTACTATTGGTTCTCCAAACTACTCAAAATTTCCGCTACCAGTTCTCCAGAACTGGTCAGCACTGGTTGAACCCCATCTCTGCCTTTTACACAATAAAAAAAATCGAGCAAAATCCTTCAAATAACGGGCCTGAAATTAGGAAGGCCTCTTAGAATGAGGTTTTAAGAAGTTAGCACCCAGGTTAATGTGCGTTGTGTGAATAGAAGCACAATATAATTAGGAATGCTTCCCCAGAATGAGGGTTGAGAAGTTATTAAAAATATGTTTTTATTCACACAACACGCTTAATCTGGGTAGCGAATTAAACTATTTTGTATATTTGGCTTTAAACAAGTCATCGAAACTATTAAAAGATCATCCTGTGAAACACTGATGAGGTTCACATCTAGTGTGAACATGACAACACCAGTCTAAATTAAACTTGCTGCGCGAATTCAACTCCCCTCCGTACACTTTAGTGGAACTCTGTGTGTGTGTGTGTGTGTGTGTGTGTGTGTGTGTAGAATTGAAAACAAAAGATTTTATAAGCTTTAAGTGCCAGTCTGTGATTAATGTTGCCCACAAAGCAGGCTCTAATGTTGTTACCTGTAGGATGATGCACCACAAGGAGATCCCAGCTAGTCTGTGAAGTTGGAAAAGTGTTCTGGAAAAAGAAGACAAAGCCAAACAACTTTGTTCCTGCTTCAATTTCTACTTTTAGCAACCCTTTGGAATGGTTGATCATTCAGACAGCACAACAGAGCTTTGAAAATATCTGTTTACATCAGAGGTTTCAAGAGGTTCTGACTAGTTCTGGAGAACTGGTAGCGGACATTTTGAGTAGTTCGGAGAACTGGTAGTAAAAATTCTGACTGGCCCTGCCCCCATCTATTCTCTGCCTCCCGAGTCCCAGCTGATCGGGAGGAAATGGGGATTTTGCAGTATCCTGCCACACCCACCAAGCCACACCCACCAAGCCATGCCACGCCCACCAAGCCACACCCACAGAACCAGTAGTAAAAAATTTTGAAACCCATCACTGGTTTACATACATATTTTGAACCTTTTTTGGGGTCGGGGTGTTGATTTAAGGCATTGGGTTAACCCATTTAGTTAGAGAAAGATGCAGTCAGGGAAGAGAAAAATACGGAAATTAAAAACTTTTTCCTGCAATCAAATCCTTCTTGGAAGCATCTAGCAAAAATACACAAACCATTGTGGTTAACAATTCACTTACTGTTGTGTTTTCAGATACTTTCCGTAGCCTAAACTCAGAATTTATAGCAGAAACAGTTTTTAAAAATGTTTTAAGGGGAAATGAATGGCCCGTTTTATAAAGACAGAGGGATTTTTATAGATTATTTTTCCCGTATGGATTATTCTTTTATAGCAGTGTTTTTTTCAACCTTGGCAACTTTAAGAAGCGTTGAGTCCACACTTTTTAAAACTGTCGAGGTTGAAAAATAACCATTTCATAGGAATGTATAGTAGTAGCCAAAATTGTGGAAACCTTTTGGGAAAAGTGTATTTTCTAAAACTAGCTAATGACACCACTTTTTTTTTTTTTGGAGTAGTACCATAAAATTATATATCAATGGAAAGATAATTTAATCAAGAATGTAATGCAATAACTTTTAGGAAGGATTTGCTATTAGAATAGCCGTGACAGTATAAAGAAGAAAAGTGAAACACGTAGAAAAAACAAGATATACAAAAATTATCACCATAGAAAAAACAAGATATACAAAAATGATCTCCATGTCAGTGAATCCTTCGTGGGGTAACCTTTAGCGTGAATTCCGGCCTTACAACGTCTTCCCATGGAGTGAACCAAGTCTTTGAGTTCTGCAGCTGTTATCATGTTAAACCAAGATTGAATGATGGCTTCTATTAACTGGGTTTTATTGCTGGGTCGCTTCTGACTAACAAGTTTCTTGAGTCGGCTCCATAGATTTTCAATTGGGCTCTTCCCAGGCCATTCCAGCAGCGGAATAGGATTATCTTGAAACTCTAAAAGAAAAAGTGGTATCATTAGCCACCAAGCCTCAAAAATAAACTTTTCCCGAAAGGTTTGGCCACTACTGTATATAGGCTGTCCAGTGTGATATAAGCACTGCATCACTTACGCATAAAACTAAGAAACATCTTAACACAATGAGCTGGGCAGTTCTGTGTATGCCACAAACTTAACCAAAGTTATCGAATGAATACATTTGTCGAATTTCCACACAACATGGATCTCCTAAGAAGCAATAGGCCTCGACTTGAGCAACGCGCGAACGACAAATGCATTCAACGCACACCACATTAAGCGACATTCCTATCGACTAAAACTTTGCAGGTGGTGCAAAATCATTTTAACCTTAGCCATAAATAGTGCGAGAAACTCAGCCGTGGCATCGATTTAAAGAGCTTGCAAGGAAATAGCTTTATGTGTCTGCTCTGCACCCAGTCAAATAACCGAAGGAAAAAAAAATCGATTGATTCTTTATATGGAAATTAAAAAATAGAGATCAGTCACAGAAGCGACGGGCTTCGTGACTTCAAAAGGGACGCCTCTGGCTGCTTTATTTTTATTTATTTATTTATTTATTTATTTATTTATTTATTTATTTATTTATTTATTTATTGTAATCTTCCACTTTGGAGATAAATGACTAACGCAGCTCACCTGAGCATCACCGAGAAATGTGCTTTGATAGGAACAGAAAAGACCCAACATTAAATGCATGAAGTACCGTTATGGTATAGGTCCGTGATGGCTAACCTTTTGCCATTGCGTGCCAAAAGTGGGGGGAGTGCGGTGGGGTCACACGCACGTGTGCCCACATCCATAATTCTATGCGCATTGCCCTCCCCCCCTGTGCTCCCCCTGCTTTTGGCACGGGATGGCACAATAGGCCCGTTTTTTGCTCTCTCCAGGCTCTAGAGCCTTTCTAGGAGCCTGGGGAGGGCAAAAATGGCCTTCCCCACCCACCAGAGGCTCTCCGGAGGCCAGTGTGTTTCCTGACTTCTGGTGGACCCAGAAGGCCCGAAAATGAGCTGGCTGGCACAGGCATGCGTGCCGGAGCTGAGCTCGCGTGCCCACCCGTGCCATAGGTTCACCATCACAGGTATAGGTTCTCCTGCTCGAGCAGGGGGGTGGTGGACTAGATGACCTCCAAGGTCCCTTCCAACTCTTGTTATTCTACATTCTATCCATTCTATGTTCTGTTTAGGTGCAATTCTGGATTCCTTTGGTGCAAAATCCATGATAGGTGCGAGCCAGCAAAAAACCCCATTGCTTTCTATTAGCATTTCTTAGACTTAGAATAAATTTATGGTCACTTTGAATGTTCACTAATCGGCAGACATTAGAATGAAATTTCGTTGCATGCAGCTCTCAAAGAGTCACCACCTCCAGCATAAACATGACAAAATAAATAAATAAATACAAAAATTATAAATAAATAAATAAGAGAAAGAAATAGGTAGGTAGGTAGGTAGAGAGATAGATATAGATAGATATAGGGATATAGAGAGAGATGATAGATAAGATAGAGAGAGAGCTAGAGAGATAGTTATATAGATAGATAGAGATAGGGATATACAGAGATATAGATAAGAGAGCTAGAGAGATAGTGATATAGATAGAGATAGAGAGAGATATATAGATAGATATAGGGATATATAGAGAGATATAAGATAGAGAGAGCTAGAGATATAATGATATATATATATAGAGAGAGAGAGAGAGAGAAAGAGAGAGAGAGAGGGATATAGAGAGATGATAGATAAGATAGAGAGAGAGAGCTAGAGAGATAGTGATATAGATAGATAGAGATAGATAGATAGATAGAGATAGAGATAGATAGATAGATAGATAGATAGATAGATAGATAGATAGATAGATAGATAGATAGATAGATAGATAGAGGGATATAGAGAGATGATAGATAAGATAGAGCGAGCTAGAGAGAAAGTGAGATAGATAGATAGAGATAGATAGATAGATAGAGATAGACAGACAGATCGATCGATAGGGATATAGAGAGATAATAGATAAGATAGAGAGAGATAGAGAGATAGTGATATAGATAGCTAGATAGAGATAGATAGATAGATAGATAGATAGATAGATAGATAGAGATAGAGATAGATAGATAGAGATAGATAGACAGATCGATCGATCGATCGATAAATAGGGATATAGAGAGATAATAGGTAAGATATAGAGAGAGAGATAGTGATATAGATAGATAGATAGAGATAGATAGATAGATAAATAGACATACAGTCAGATACAAAGAATAACTTTATTTTTACTTTGAGTGTATACTGATTGGCACACATTAAAATGAAATTCCGTTGCACGCAGCTCTCAAAGGGTCACCACCTCCAACACTACGTAAGCGGTTAACACTACCAGTTCGCCAAAACCGATCCAAACCGGTTGGATATCACTTCTGCTACTTGTAACTAATTCAGTTGGTTTTGCCACTTTTTCCCGGTGGATCCAAATTGCATGGCAGCAAGTAGGAGATGTCAGCGTCTGGATTTGGGGGAAATCACATTGTGCAAGGATTCTTGAAAGCCACAAAGCTTTTTTATGCATCTCTGTGAGACCCTGAATTCAATATGATCCCATCTTCTATTTTGAAAATCTGTAGAAAAAAAGGAAACTCACACCCAGGTGGCTGATTTTATTTATTTATTTATTTTTCACTAAGGGAGTCAGAGAGGATAAAATCCTCTTTTGGGATAGAATTGTGTGTATCTGTCTGAGATTTGAAGTGAAGCCCCTTGGTTTTATAACAGATTAGAGAGTTAGAAGGGACCTTGGAGGTCATCTAGTCCAACCCCGCACCCAAGCAGGAGAACCCTACACCATTTCTGTCCAGTCTCTTCTTGAAAGCCTCCAGGGATGAAATTCCCACAGGTTTTAGCAGTTTAACAGGTTTTAGCAGTTCTCTTGCAATGAGAAGGCATAGGAAGCTGTTTGGAGAAGTCTGAAATGCTGTCAGCGCTGGGGGTTGGATTAGATGACCTCGAAGGCCCCTTCCAACTCTTCTTCGGTTATTCTTGGGCGTCCTCAAACTTCTCCATGAGACAAGTAAAGCAAAAGGAAAAGGGTGTGTGTGTGATTATTATTATTATTATTATTATTATTATTATTATTATTATTATTATTACCAGGGCGAATAAGCAAGCCAACGCTATTTAATTTTCCCAAAAAGCAGGCTGAAGAAAATCGAATTTATTTCGGCTCCCTTTCCAACCCCCCACCCCCTCCGAAGCAGCCATGTGGTCCCTGCACGGCAGCTGAGCTCGGAGAAACGGTGCCCTGCAGAAGCCGAAGGAAATGCTCCTTGCCAAATATGATTGAGGCATAATCTGGAGTCTCCGTACACCTAATTGCCAACAAAACACGCTGCACCTGCCAGGGCTGAAAACTTCAACTCCTGATTTACCAAGAGAGGAGATTTATTTCTCTGTCTTTGGTCTTAATTTTTATTTATTTTTTTTTGCACAGGGAAAAGGCAAACACAACCCTCGCTCTGCCACAGCCTGCTTTGCTGCCTGATGGAAAGTAGCTGGCTCTGATGGAGAATTCAGAGTAACAAGAGTTGAAAGGGACCCTTGGAGGTCTTCTAGTCCAACCCCTTGCTCATGTGCCATAGGTTCGCCATTACAGCCTTATGCGGTTTCAGGTAAATCAGGGGTCTCCAACCTTGGCAATTTTAAGACTTGTGGACTTCAATTCCCAGGAATTCTGGGAGTTGAAGTCCACAAGTCTTAAAATTGCCAAGGTTGAAGACCCCTGAGGTAAATGGTAGTCCAATCTCTTCTGGAAAACCTCCAATGTTGGAGCATTCGTAACTTCTGGTGGCAAGCTGTTCCCCTGGTTAATGGTCCTCCTCACCATCAGGAAGTTTCTCCTTAGTTCCAGTTTGCTTCTCTCCTTGGTTAGTTCCCATCCGTTGCTTCTTGTCCTGAATTGGACAAGATAATAGTAATTATCGTGCATTTATTACAAGTAAATAAATGTAATCAGGAGGAGGAAACATTGCAACAATCATCCCATAGTTATACCGTGTGGTATTTGAGGAAATAATGCCATAGAAATGGTAATTGACTATTAGCATAATAAAGTAATTGTTTTAGCATAGAACTCCTAGCAACCAGAACAGAATAGAGATCGTAGGAAGCAGCCTCAGATAGATTTGCAACTTTTATATTTCGGGTTTATGTCTTGTTTTTTTTTTCCTTCTTCTTCAAAATAGAACTTCGACCAGTCCCTCTCTCTCTTGGCCTGGCCTACATCACAGGATTGTTGTTATGGGGAAAATAGGAAGGGGAAGGTGGTATGGGATATATTGGATAAGTACAGCTTGAGTTATTTATAAAAAAATAATAAAGAATTGTTATTGTTAATAATAGTAATTAATTATTACTATAATTATTTAATAATTATATTAAATAATTATAGTAATATAACTACTATATATTTAATAATTATTAAAATAGTAATTATTTTATTTTAATTTTTTATTAATAATTAATAATAAAAGCAAAAACGTGCACCACTCGAAAGATTGTACAGCTTAAGAAGGTACTTGGTGGATACCTATGATGCTGGCAACAACTAATATCAGCCATTAGCACCAGTCAGTGGTATTTGTGGTGCATTTTTGAATGTTCAGTTGACTGAGTTTCATATTTAATGAATAAAGATGATGATGATAATAATTATTTATTTATTTATTTATTTATTTATTGAATTTCTATACCGTCCTTCTCCCAAAGGACTCAGGGCGGTGAACAGATTAAGATTTCATATACATATAATATATATATATATATTATAAGCAATAAATAATAAATTGAGTCAACTTGGTGTATCTACTAAAACCTTGGCATAGAATTTAGATGTTTATGCTAGCCCTGCTTGTTGAAACAGAAAGGTCTTCAGGGCACGTCAGAAAGTGCGAAGATAATAATAATAGTAATAATAATAATAATAATAATAATAATAATAATAATAATAATAATAATAATAATAATTTTATTTCTATACTGCCCTTCTCCTGAAGGACTCAGGGCGGTGTACAGCCTATTAAAAGCACAAAAACAGACATCAATTAAAATAATTAAAATTATTGAATAATTTCGGCTCAAATTAAAACCCCAAAATTTAAAACACCTAATTTAAAATCATTACATTGATAGCCCGGCCTGGCGGAACAGCAGGGTCTTGATATATAAATAAATATATGTAATGATACATGTATTTATTTATTTATAAAAATAAATATAAAAATCATAAAGCAAACGAACAAATAAATCTCTCCAACCTTTATACACCATTCATTTTGTGATTGTTTGAAGTTGCAACAATGCTTAAAAAAAAAGTGATTTATAATCTTTTTTCACCCTTAGGCGCAGCCTCCCCGCAGTTACATGATCAAAATTCAGACGCTTGGCCACGGACTCATACTTATGACAATCACACCGCCTCATGGTGGGTCGGTGTCACGTGATCCCTTTTTGCGACCTTCGGACCAGCGAAGTCAGCGGGGAAGCCCGATTCTTGTAAGGGCCCTGTGGCTCACTTAACAGCCGCAGCGACTCGCTTAACAGCGATGCCACGGAAGGTTGTAAAACGGAGCAAGGCTCACTTAACATCCGTCTCGCTTAGCATTGAAAATTTTGGGCTCAGTTATGGTTGAGAACTACTTGTAGGCAGTGATGGGATTCAGCCGGTTCGTGACGGTTTGTGATGGTTCGTGAGAATCTGTTGTTAAATTTGTCGCTGACTCCTCCTTTCCCCGCCTCTTCCAGGAGTCTCCCTGTGGACTGTATTAGCTCCCAGGTAAGTGCAGGGAGGCCTACTAGGCCCAAAACGGGGCGCAGAGGGGTGCGGCGCCCCCCCCCCCCAGCCTGCTTTTGCTCCCAGGAGACTGCAAGCAGGCCTACTAGGCCGAAAAAGGGGAGTGGGGGGCATGGCGCAACCCCGCGACCTGTTTTTGCTCTCGTGGATGTAAGAGGCTGAGTGTTGCCTGTCACACCCATGGCCACACCCATGGCCACGCCCACCCAGCTGGTCATTAGGGCAGAGAACCAGTTGTTACATTATTTGACATTGATTATTAGTAGGGATTTATTTAGCGTATGGCTGGTCACACACAGTATTAAAACACTTCATTTTTACAGATTAAAAACAATTAAAACAATAAAAAAGCAGTAAGAAAACCTAAAAGGAAAACAGAAATAACATTTCAAAGTTTAATGTCGAGTTTGGAGATCCAGTCAGTAGCTGCCGTTGTTACGCAGAGGAAGTCCCTAGAATCTCCTGGATACCTTCTGTTAGGGCATTCCCTCACTATATGCTGGATAGTCCCCACAATCACATTGTGCTGAAGGCGTCTTTCCCCATTTATACAAGGAGTCAGCACACACCCCATGAGTCGTTCTGATTCTATTATATGTCACCCATATGTGTCGGGGTAGGCTAAATCCTGGAGGTATACTATTAGGATTAACATGCTCAGAGATACCTTGGGGGGAATAGCTACTCCACGCTTCCATCCACTTTTGTGTGGTGTTCTGATGATCGGCCATCAATTTACGTGCTGTCAAGATTGGTGGATTTCTTGACTTTAATTGGCATCTTAAGAGATGTATCCATGTATGGGTAGAGAGGAATTTAACAGGAACTTACTATACTCCTGAATGAGAGCTTCTTGTCGTTGTAAGTGCGGGGGAAGTATGTGACTAAGAACTGGTAATCAGTAACTAGGTGTAGATTTTATGCACCCAGTAATTAGCCTCATCGTATGGTTAAGTTGAACATCAATAAGTCCTGTATGTGAGCTGTTTATCCATACTGGTGCACAGGATTCCGCTGCAGAGTAGCAAAGCCGAGGGCTGCACATCGGAGAGTTGGGGCTGAAGCTCCCCAAGTTGTTCCGCATAGTTTTTGTAGGATGTTATTTCTGCTGTTAACCTTGGCAGCCATATTCTGAATATGTTTTTTAAAGGACAGGGTCCTGTCTAAGGTAACCCCCAGGTATTCTGGTGTTGCCTCGTATGGGAGCAGTTTGTTATTTAGGTATATATTGAGTTCTCTTTTTGCCAATTTGTTGTTGAGGTGAAAACATGATGTAACTGTTTTACTTACACTTGGGATTAACCTCCATTGGTGGAAATATGTGCTCAAAGTTGTAAGGTCGGCTGTAAGTACGCCTTCTGTGGCTTCGATGTCCTTGTGGCTATATGCTAATGCCAGGTCATCAGCATAAGAGAACTTTGTTGATAGCGTGGGTGGTATTAGTAGGGAATATACAGTACACACACACACACACACTGATGTCCAGTTTTTTCAAGCCGAAAGAGAATCCAGTGTTTTGATGGCTTTTTAGAATCTGGGTCAATTTAATTGAGTACAATTTTTTTTAAAAAAAAAATATGTATGCAACCCTCCCATTCCCCCAATTTATTTTTCTGCGGGGTGAGGTGAGGTGGGCCGAGCCAAGAGGCCGACCCTCTTCAAGATGCTATTTGTTCTGAAAAATTTCTAAGAAAGTCCGCAAGGCCCCCAGAGGAGTTCCTGGAAAAAATCAGACAACGCAAACGGATGACGCGATGCTCTGCGGCCGATGTGCTTCCTGCTAAAATGGCATTAATTAGGAAAGGGTCATTAAAAGAAGGCAGAGAAAAGGACAAAGGGGAGGAGGATTAGGAGTAGGGGAAAAAAGCAGAATATTTCTCCCTCTGCACTCATCCCCCATGATGCCATGGGGCTGATCTGAAGCTCCCAGCCCTTAAAATAAAAAATAAAACAAAATAAGAAGGCCTGAAAGAGCTGAGTTTCAAAGCAAACCGACGGAAAGGGATGATTCTTTCTTTGTCTCAGGATTGTCGGCCGATAAGGTCAAAAAAGTCAAGATGGGGGGCCACAATAGCGTGATGGAAGCTCCTTCCATGAATGGTGCAGTTTCGATTGGGACCATTGTGGTTGTCACCTTGACTTTGGGTGCCCATAAGACACCGAAGAAGCCAACACAAGTCCTAGATCCTAGATGCAACAACCGGGAGAAATTTGGGGGTTTCTTTTGAATGTGTTGATAGACCTTAATTTGGGTTTCAGAATCACAGAAGGAAGAAGATCTAGGTCATTGCTTCTCAACCTTGGCAGCTTGAAGATGGGTGGACTTCAACTCCCAGAATTTCTCAGACAGCCATGTTGGTTTGGGAATTCTGGGAACATCTTCAAGTTGTCAAGGTTGAGAAACAATGATCCAGACCAGGAATGTCCAACCTTGGCAACCTTAAGACTTGTGGACTTCAGCTTCCAGAATTCCTCAGCCAGCAGAGGAATTCTGGGAGCTGAAGACCACAAGTCTTAAAGCTGCCAAGGTTGGAGACCCCTGATCTAGGTGACCTTGGCTCATTATGAAAGCTAAGCAGGGTCAGATCTGGTTATCAGAAAATCCCGACCTGCAGGTCAAATTAGGAAGCCAATTCGACAATCCAGACCCATTGGACCTGTTGCTAAGGAACCTACTGAGATGTGTCCATCAAGACATTGGAGATGATCAAAGCTTGTTCTGCAGTTCCAACATGGAAGGTAGGTTAGGGTTTCTAACCACCTCTGAAAGGAAGAGCTTGGTTGTGGGTTTGGGAGAGATGTAGAGACCTAACAACATTCTTAACTGGGTTAAAGATCTTGAGGCTAGATTCACACAACCTACTAAGCTTGGTTGCACTGTTCTTTGTGGCTTGTGGTTTTGTGAAGTCTTTTCAACTGGACAAGTTGAAGACCTGTGGAGTTCAACTCCCAGAATTGAGAATTGGAAGACGAGTGGACTTCCGCTTCTATGCTGGCTGGGGGATTCTGGGAGTTGAGGTCCACACATCTTCAACATGGGAAACAGTGGCTTGGAATATGGTGTGAACACAGCCTACCACTTCAGTTTGTGAGTCAGTAGATGGTGGAAACCCAGAAATAAGAACAGGTTTATAACTGGGTTGAATATGTTGTGTGAATGTAGCCACTGAACTTGATTACTATTTCCCTCCATCCAGGCCAGATCTGCCTATGGAGCTTCTCAGTCATTCAGATCATGGTTGTCCCAAAAGTGAAAAAGGCAACTGGACTTCCTTTGTTTTTCTTTGAAGACGTTTCACTTCTCCTCCTAGGAGCTTCTTCAGCTCTAACCGGATAGTGGGGAATGGAAGGATTGATACTCCTTGCAGAAAAAGCTGGTCATTTGCATCCTTTTAGAGGGCCGTTGAGGCCACTTGGAGGTTTCTTTGGGCCCTCAGGATAGGACGCAACATATCTCCTGTTTACAATCCAGTCCTTTCACCAGTTCCAAGAAGGTTCCACCCCATTTGCACCATTCAGATGACTTGGAAGGCCCAAGTAAACCCCCAAGTGGCCTCAATGACTCTCTCAAAAAATGCAAATGACCAGCTGTCTGCAAGGAATATAAATCCTCCACCATTTAGTCAGAACTGAAGAAACTTCTTGGATGATAAGAGAAACGTCTTCAAGGAAAAACAAGAAAGTCCGGTTGCCTCTTGAAAACGTCCTTTGAGGTAGGCCCGATCTGCAAACATTGACCCTTCAAGATCTTAAGAAGATTCCATCTCCCGCTTTGATGAGCCATCCGAAACTCCACTATGGCTACACCGCGATTCTTTCCCCCATCTTCCACACTGAATTGTGACCATTGTACTCTTTCAGTGACATCTTCCTTGTTCCTGGAGCCTTTCTTCCCTCTGTTGTGGCGTCCGTGACATCACAAAGGCCCCCCGTGGGTCTTCAAGCTAAGCTCACCACTGATAAGCCGGAGTAGCAGCCGCTTAAGAAGGCCCTCTTCCCCAAAGAGTGGGATACCACCATCTCCTCTCTGGGGAGGGCAGAGTGAGGGGGGGGGTCGCAAGCCAGATTCCCCTAGAAAGGAGACCTTGGCTATCTACCTGGTTTCTCGGAATGTCCTCGGCGCTGTCCGAGCTGATCGCCACCCGACGGAGGGCTGAGCCGCCATGTTGCACATGGCCAACCAAAGTTCTAGAACAAAGAGACAGCCAAGATGCTAATGCCAAAGGACATGACAGAGAAGGAACTGCCAGAAGAATCATGTGAGCTGGAAGCGGCCGCAGTCCTCCCAGAGTCCTGCCTCCAACATCTGGACAGCAGCAACTGGAAAGAGCGCATCTCCTGCCTCGAGGCGCTGGAGAAAGCCGTAGAAGAGATGGAGAACCATCAGGTGCCCTGCCAAGCGTTGGTCAGGCTGCTCCACAAAGAGCCCGGCTGGAACGAAACCAAACTCCAAGTGATGCAGAAGAAGCTGCACATCATCACTCTCATCGCCCGCAAAGGCAACTTCTCCAGAACTTCCGCTCGCTTCGTCTTGGGGAACCTGGTGGACAAGATCGGCGATGTCATCTGCAGCAGCGACACCAAGGAAGCCCTCACGGCGGTGGCCGAAGCCTGCGGTTTGCCGTGGACAGCCGAGAAAGTAACCGAAGCCGCTTTCTTGCAAGACAGCCCGAGAACTCATGCAGAAACTCTGAACTGGCTCTCCGAAGCCATCCGAGATTTTGGCTTTGATGGCCTGGAAGCCAAAATGTTTGTCGGCTACATTAAGATTTCTTTGTCCGCGGCCCATCCGGACGTGAGGACCTCTGCTTTCAACCTCCTCGGCGTGATCTTCCTCTACGTGGGGAACCCTCTGAGGGTCTTCTTTGAGAACGAAAGACCCCTTGTTCTGGCCCAGATAGATGCCAGATTCGAACAGCTGAGTGGCCAAAGCCCCCCGCCTCAAATTCGAGGCCGTTGCAGGTTCTGTCGAAACTCAGCCAACGAGCAGCAGGGAGGAGACGCACAGCCCTACTGGAAGAAGAACACGGTGGACCTCAGACAGAAGATCTCCGTAGAGCTGATGTCCAAAATGCAGGACCCCAGCTGGAAGGTGCGGAAGGAAGGGCTGGAGGAAATCTCCAAGATCCTCAGCGACATCACCTCCATCCAGCCCAACCTGGGAGATCTCCCACTGGCCTTGAAAGCTTGCCTGCACGATTCCAACAAAGCTCTGGTGAAGCAGACCTTGGTTGTTTTGCAGCAGCTCGCCAAGGCCATGGGTCCGGGGTTGAAGCATCACGTCAAGACCCTGGGAATGTCCATCCTGGCGATTCTCAAAGATAGCAAAAGTAGCTTGAGGCCCATGGCTCTTACCACCATCGAGGCTTGGGCTGAGCAGACCGGCATGAAGGAATGGCTGGAAGGAGATGAGCTCTTCACGGATCTGAAGAAGGACATGGTGTCCCCCAGACAGGGCTTCCTGGGCTGGCTGGCGGAGAAGCTGCCATCTTCTAACTCGGCTTCTGCAGACCTTCTTCGTTGCGTTCCTCACCTCTATTCGGCCTTGGAGAATTCGCACGAGGAAACTCGCACAGCCGCCGAGGAGGCCCTGCCATTTTTCCTTCTTCATCTTGGCGTTGAGAAGATGTGTGAAGCTACCAGCAAGCTGAAGCCAGCTTCCCGGGAACAGGTCCTCCTTCTCCTGGAAAGAGTCAAAGAAAGCAGATCTTCCAAGGCCACCGTTAGCTTGTCAAGGACCCTGTCCAAGCTCCCACGAGGCAAGAATTGGTCCAGATCAGACGTGGCTCCTCCTCCACCATGCCTGCCCGCCCCTTCCTCCTCGACTGAAAATGTTGGGTCCAACGAGTTGAGCATGGATGTCCGAAAAGCCATCTCAGAAGGAACCGTTCCCAAAACGAAGCGATGCCCAGCCATAAAGTCCTCAACCAAAATCGCTTTAAAAGAAGGTCCCAGCAAACTAGGCCCCATCTTTATGATTGTCCCCAAAGGCAAAGAGCAAAGGGCCAAGGAGGAGAAGGCTTTGAAAGTCCTCAGATGGAACTTCAGCACCCCAAGCAGCAAATATATCGAGCAGCTCAAAGCTCAGATGTCCGGTTGTCTCTCCAACTGGCTGCAAGAGGAGATGTTTCATTCCAACTTTCAGCACCACATCAAAGCGTTGGCGGTGATGTCCAAGCACTTGGAGATTGAGAAAGATGGGGTCCTCAGCTGCTTGGACCTCATCTTGAAATGGCTCAGCCTTCGGTTGTTTGACACCAATACTTGGGTCCTCATGAAGACTCTGGAGTACCTTCAAAGACTCTTCCATCTGCTCATGGAGGAGAAGTACCAGCTGACAGATAACGAGGTGTCCTCTTTTCTGCCCTACCTTCTCTTGAAGCTGGGAGGAACCAAGGAATCCATCCTCAAAGAAGTCCGGGCAATTGTGAAGCAGATGTTCTTCATCTATCCGTCCTTCAAGACGTTTTCTTTTCTTCTCGAAGGAGCCCAGGCCAAGAACACCAACCAACGGGTAGGGTGTTTGAAAGAGTTGGGATGGATGCTTAAGAAATACGGTCCAGAGGTCTGCCAGCCGAACCCCAGCAAAATTCTGAAAACACTCCTTGTCTTGACCGGCGATTACAACAATGCGGTCCATACAGCTGCTCTGAAGGTCATCGCAACTGCTCGGGATGTGTTTGGAATAGAAACATTTCGGGTCATTGGGAATATCTCAGAGAAACATATGAGCCTTTTGGAGGAGAGCATCAGGGAGGCAGGAGCGATGGCTCTCCGAGAGGAAAAAATGAAAACACAACTCTCCAAGTCTTATGTAGAAGTTTCCAGGCAGAACATCACAACTGGAAGCCAGATCGAAGAGGACTATTCAGATTCTGTCCAAGAGCAGGAGAACATCAACCAGGTGGACACCTCCCCAAATCCCAAACCAGCAGTTGGAGACCCACCGGGGATGAATATGGAGCTTCGGGCTGAGAGTAGGGTCTCACCTAATGTCAATATGATAATTTGCCACGTGGCTAGTGGTAGCATTGTCACAAGCACGGAGGCCTTAGTCCAGATTCAGGAGATTCTGGAGCAGGAGGACAACGTGGAATTCATGTCTGGCCACATCAACCCGTTTCTGATAGCCACCCTCCGGCAGATGAAGTTCATCCACCATCTCCACGTCACGGCAGAAGAAGAAGCACGGAACGAACAGGTGGTCGAGTTTTATCACTCCATCACTTGCAACCTTGTGTCCCTCTTCCAGGTAGACATCTTGGCCCAGGAAGCATCCGCTGGAGTGCTGAAGGACCTCATCAGTTGTCTCATCAGCTTCTTGTTGGATTCTCCAGTAGAAGAGCTTCCAGAAGAGCAATCCACTAAACTGGTGGTAATGAAGGTTCTGGAGAAGTCCAACCAGACCAGAATTCTTAGTTCTTTGCTTCTGCTTCTTGAGGAAAGCATGACCGCCTCGGCCAACCTCTTTGCTTTTTCAGAAATGGTGGCCAAGTGCTTGTGGAAAACGGCCAAGAGGCTTCCTCAGACCATTGACAGCATCTACCTAGACCAGATCCTGCTGGATGTCCACCTATTTATGAAGGTCCTGCCCAAGGAGAAATTAAAGCAATATCAGAGTAATTATCCACTGCGGGCCCTGAAAATTCTTCTGCACACCCTTTGCAAGTTGAAGGGTGAGGAGATCTTGGATCATCTCACGCTGATCGAAGACAGGGGAGACTCCGATTTGGAAGCCAACCTCAGGAAAGTTCTCAGCCACTTTGAGGGACAGCCTGGCACGGACATAGAGTCAGGCTCTTCTTCTCTAGCCCAGGATGAAGTCAACCAAACGTTAGCTGAGATTTTCAAGAAGATCAACTCCAAGGACACCGCCAGGGCAGGCCTGGAAGATCTCCACGAATTCAAGGAGAAGCATCCCGAAGCCAACTTAGAACCTTACTTGAAAAACTGTTCCCTTCTCTTCCGGAGTTACGTCAAACACGGCTTAGCGGTTATAATGTCCGAGAGGGAAAACAAACCGAAAACCAACATTTTGTCCGAGAACGTTGAGTGAAGTTAGGTCTCCCCTTCCCAAATGCCTTAAGTAAGGAATCCCAGGTGCAGAAGAAAAGTCCACAAAGGGGCTAGGTATACTTTTCAACTCAATCTCTCCTTGCGTGCTAGAAGGTCATTGACAAGGTGAAAAACTAAAACAATAAAATCAGCTGTCTCTTGCTCAAAAGACTGTATGGTGGCAGGAGTGTTATTTGGGGTTAACGGGCAGGGTTTGGTTTCCCTTCACCCCCCCCCCCCCACAAAGCTACAACTCAATTGCGATAACACAACAGTTGTCTTGTTGTATGCTTTGCCCTGGTCTAGCACCTGACTTGAAATGGAGAGCCTGGAGGGGCAAAAGTGGAAGGGAGAAGGCATCTTTGGGTGACACCCCAAATACTATTAGATGTAAGAGGCAGTTTGGCCTGGTGGTTAAGACACCAGAAAGCAGGATAGGGTGAGTTCTAGTCCCGTGTTTGGCATGAAAAAATGCTGGGTGACTTTGGGACGCTCACCAGTAGACAGTGAGTTCTAGTCCCTCCTTAAGGCTTGAAAGCCAACTGGGTAACTTTGGGCCAATCAGCAGGAGACAGGGAGTTCTAGTCCTACCTTAGGCATGAAAGCCGACTGGGTGACTTTGGGCCAATCACCAGGAGATGCTGAGTTCTAGTCCCACCTTAGATGTGAAAGCTGGCCGGGTGACTTTAGGCCAATCACCAGGAGATGGTGAGTTCTAGTCCCACCTTAGATGTGAAAGCTGGCCAGGTGACTTTAGGCCAATCACCAGGAGATGGTGAGTTCTAGTCCCACCTTAAGCATGAAGCTCATAAAGTGGGACTGGAAATCACCCTCCCTTGATGATTGGCCCAAAGTCGCCCACACAGCAAAACTAGAACTCACCATCTCCTACAGGTTTCTTGCCTGTCGCTTTCGCCGCTAAACTTTCTTAACTTTACATTAGGATGCGGCCCTCCTCCATGTATTTCTTTTCTGAAACTAAAATCACCGCAAAGAGTGCAGTTTTTTTCTGCGGTGATCTTGGCCCGCTCCTGGGGTCTCTCACTGCTCTTTCGTCATCCTTTCTGGACCTGCAATTTTCTTTTAACGCAGGGCTCTCCAATCTTGGCAACTTTAAGACTTGTGGACTTCAACTCCCAGAGTTCCCAGTGTAGCTGAGCATTCAAAATATAGAGTTGACAAGAGTTGGAAGGGGCCTTTGAGGTCTTCTAATCCAGCCCCTTGCTCAGGCGGGAAAACCCCATGCCATCTCAGACAAATGGTTGTCCAATCTCTCCTTACAAACTTCCACTGATGGAGCACCTGCAACTTCTTGTGGCAAGCAGTTCCACTGATTAAAATTGTTTAATTGTCAGGAAATTTCTCCTTATTTCCAGGTTGAATCTCTCCTGGATCAGTTGCCATCCATTATTCCTTGTCTGGCTTTTGGGGGCTTTAGAAAGTAGCTTGACCCCCTCTTTTTTGGGGCAGTCCCTCAAATACTGGAAGACTGCTATCCTGTCCCCTCCCCCCAGTCCTTCTTTTTCATTAAATTCATTTGAGTTTGTGATGAAAACCTCCCCCTGCATTTAGTGACGGCTGAGGATTCATGGACCTCTCTCATCTTGGAGCTGGAGTTAAAAAACAGCCAAATAATATTTCCGACGGGAATTCTGTTCTTCCATCCATCCATTCCCCCTCCTTTGTATTTTCTTTTCGATGCATCAAGTTTTAAATTACAGTTTAGGGGACTGTCGTAACCATCCTTCGGGCCAAATGGGGCCTTAAGAGGACTCTCTGATTACAGAGTCATTTACAATATATATATATATTGTAAATATGTATACACAAAGGGACCAAAGGAGGGGGAAAAAAAACACCTTGGTGTCATAAATATGCAGAGCAAAGCTTGCGTGCAACTTGGAAATGCGTTATGTCAAGGAAAGACTAATGCAGGCAGCCGAAATGAAACATGCTTTATTATAAGCACCTGAGGGCAGGACAAGGAGCAACGGGTGGAAACTCATCAAGGAGAGAAGCAACTTAGAACTAAGGAGAAATTTCCTGACAGTGAGGACAATTAATCAGTGGAATAGCTTGCCTCCAGAAGTTGTGGGTGCTTAAAAGCCTCCAGTGATTGGATGGCCATTTGTCTGAAGTGGTGTAGGGTTTCCTGCCTAAGCAGGGGGTTGGACTAGAAGACCTCCAGGGTCCCTTCCAACTCTTGTTATTCTATTCTATTCTATTCTATTCTATTCTATTCTATTCTATTCTATTCTATTCTATTCTATTCTATTCTATTCTATTCTATTCTATTCTATTCTATTCTAAGAGCCTGGTGGTGCAGTGGACTAAGTGCTGTTAAAATAGCACTTAGTTGCCAGCTGTCTGCAATTACTGCAAGTTCGAATCTCACCAGGCTCAAGGTTGACTCAGCCTTCCATCCTTTCGAGGGAGGTAAAATGAGGACCCGGATTGTGGGGGCAATAAGCTGACTTTGTATAAAAAAAAGAACACCACTTGGGGGCCCCCCGAAAGCCCTACTAAGCAGACATATACAAAAGTATGAAGGCTATTGCTTAATGCATTGTAACCCTCTGTTTAGGCAGGAAACCCTGTTCCATTTCAGACAAGTGGCTGTCCAGTCTCTTCTTAAAAACTTCCAGTGTTGAAGCATTCACAACTTCTGGAGGGAAGCCGTTCCTCTAATTCATTGTTGGTGGGGCAGTTAAAGGCTCCTCTGAGCCCCCAAAAGTCTAATTTTTGAATCAGTATTCTAGTCTTGCTTCATTTCTGCTAGAAGATTTAGGGAAATAGCTAATTCTCCGGAGGTTTTCCCACTGGCGACTGAATGGCTGCATTCACACAGCATGTTTAACCCCAGTTCGCCAATTCACTGATTTTTCTGGGTTTGTACCATACTTTGACCTTTAAGTTAATTCATCAATCTGGGTTTGTGTTCCATCCGGGTTTATAAAGGACCTAAGCCAGGTTAACACAACCCACACTTGTCCTGTAATGCGGGGAGCAGCCATAGAATAAACTGCCTTGATTAAACATGCCATAAGAACATAGAATTAGAATAATTTAACATCAATTTTCTTGTTCCTATTATAAATTGGAATAATAGCTACAATTTGCCTCAGTCAAACCGATGAGAGCCATGTGTTTAGGATTTATACAAGTCCTCAAACAAAATAATCATAACCCAGCTGAGTTCCAATAAACCATTCCCATAACGGTTGGCAGGAAAACAGGATGGAGTTTCGTTCATGGCATCACCCCCATTATTTTAATATTTGCAAGGCAGCTGCTGAGAATGGAGAATGGTCAGGATGGAGGCAAAGGCAGAGTCTGATCAGGAATTTAGTTCAGGAAGTAAGGAAGGAAGGAAGGAAGGAAGGAAGGAAGGAAGGGAGAGAAGAAAGAGATAAAAAGAGAGAGACAAATAGAAAGACAGAGAAAGACAGAACGAGAAAAAGAGAAAGAAATAGTGTGAGAAGAATAGAGAGTAAGGGAGAAAGAGAGAAAAAGTGAAAGACAGAGAAAGACAGAGAGAAAGAGACAGAGAGGAAAAAAGGGACAGGAAGAGAGAAAAGGGAGAAAGAAAAAGAAAGAGGCAAAGACAAATAGAAACAAAGAGAAAGAGATAGAAAGAGAAAGAGACAGAGAGAAAGATAGAAACAGTAAAAGAAAGGCACAGAAAGAGAGAAAGAAAAAGAAATGGAGAGAAAGAAAAAGAAAAAGAGAAAGGGAGAGAGACAAATAGACACAGAGAGAGAACGAGACAGAAAAAAAGAGAGAGAAAGATAGAAAAAGTAAAAGATAGACAGAAAGAGAGAAATAAAGAAAAAAGGGAGATAAATAAAACGAAAGGGAGAGAGACAAATAGAAACACAAAGAAAAAGAGACAAAAGAAAAATAACATGAGAGAAAAATAGAAAAAGAAAGGGAAAGAAAGACAGAAAGGGAAGGAAAGACAGAAAAAGTGAAAGGAAGAAAGAGAGAGAGCGTGAAAGGGAAAAGAGAGGAAAAGAGAGTGAAAGGCAGAGAGAAAATGAGAAAAATGAGAGAGAGAGAGAGAAGGAAGGAAAGAAAGAGGAAAAAGAAAGGGAAAGAACAAGAGAGAAAGAGAGAGAGAAAGAGGAAGGAAGGAAGGAAGGAAGGAAGGAAGGAAGGAAGGAAGAGAGAGAAGTCAAGATTTTAGCATGTTTTTCCAAAAGCTTTCAAATAATTACCCAACCGAGGGCAAACAGCTCCATTAAACCCACCAGGGCACTCCTGCCATCTCCTCCTCCTCCTCCTCTTCCTCCCCCCACTCCCAAGAATCGTTTCCAAGGCCGGCCGGCCGCTCGCTCGCTCGAGTCATCAGTGTTAATTGCTGGCAAAACAGAGAGGAAGCTCATAAAAGGGAAATTGCTTTTGGAGGCTTAATCTGATTAATTAGCCTTGTTTCCATTTTTAAAACGGACGGGGGGGGGGTGGGGGTGGAACCCCTCCCGCAAAGTTAATATTTATTATTCCTCCTAATGCAAAGGGCCGGATTAATTGAGCCATTTGGCTCGAGCGAGTAGCGCGCGCGCTCGCCCGCCTTTGCGCGGAGTAGGCGCGCACCGCTCCGGAGTGCAAGGCAAGGCAAGGCAAGGCAAGCGCAATTCGCGGCTCATGAGAGCAGCGTGCAATTCCCCCAGCTAATGGGTCGCGGGCATTAATTGCAGGCTGCAAATGACGGCGAGATGAAATTAAAAGAGCGATTTCCAATTTGACGGTCCAAGGAGAGAGAAGCGGGGATCAGAAGCAGCCGCCGCCGCCGCCTTCCCCAGACGCAAAATAAAATAAAATAAAATAAATCCTTTCACGCCCCCGGTTCGCCCTTCAGCGCCTCCTGAGAAGATTTATGAAAAGGCTTTGGAACCCCAAAAATCTGTGGGTTCGGGATGTGCTGGATTTCAGCTCCCACGAAGCCCACCCACATGTGGCCCACGGGCCGATCTGGGAGATAGGAAGGGAGCTGAGAGCAGGGGAAGATCATTTGGGAGGTCAATTGCTCCCTACTATGGGATGAGGTAGGTAGGTAGGAAGGAAGGAAGGAAGGAAGGAAGGAAGGAAGGAAGGAAGGAGAGAGAGAGCAGAAGGGGAAGGGAGGGAGAAAGGAAGGAAGGAAAAGGAGGAAGGGAGGAAGAAAAGAAAGAAGGAAGGAAAAGGAGGAAGGAAGGAAAAAGGAAGGAAGGAAAAAGAGGGAGGACGGAAAGATGGAAGGAAAAGGGGGAGGAAGGAAGGAAGAGAAGGAAGGAGAAGGAGATGAGAACAGGGGGAGAGAGGAGGGGAGGTGGGAAGGGACGGAGGGACGGAGGAAGGGATGAGAAGAAGGGAAGGGGAAAAGGGCGGGGAGAAGAACATGGAAAGGAAAGAGAAAGAAAAGGAGGGAGGGAGGGAGGAGAGAAGAGAAGGGAGGGAGGGAGGAAAGAAGAAATGGGAAGGGAGGGAGGAGATGGGAAGGAAGGAAAGGAAAGGAGGAAAGGAGGAGAAGGAGAGAGGGAGGGAGAGAGGGGGGAGAAAGAAAAGGAGATGAGAAGGAAGGAACAGAGGCAGGCAGGAAGGAAGATGGGAATGAAGGAAGGAGAGAGGAAGGAAAGAAGGGGAAAAGGGTTGGGAGAAAGAGGTGGGAAGGAAAGGAGGGAGGCAAGAAAGGATTAAGGAGATGGGAAGGAAGGAAAGATGGAAGGGAAGGAGAGAGGGAGGTGGGAAGAAAGGAAGGAAAGAAGGAAGGAAAACCCCCTGCAAATGCCTCAGCCAATATATCTCTGTATCCTGGTCAATCAACTCAAAGCAGTCTAAAATCCTATTGGCTCTTTTCTAGGTCTTCTCACTGTCTATATATGTATATGTAATCTATGGTATATCTATATCTTCTCTCTCTCTCTATCTCTCTCTTTCTCTCATCTTTCTCTATCATCTATCTATCTGTCTGTCTATGTGTCTGTCTGTCTGCCTATCTATCTATCTATCTATCTATCTATCTATCTATCTATCTATCTATCTATCATCTATCTATATCATCTCTCCCTCTCTATCATCTTTTTTTTAAAAATTTGATTTATATGCCGCCCTTCTCCGGAGACTCAGGGCGGCTTACAATGCGTTAAGCAATAGCCTTTATCCTTTTGTATATTTCTACAAAGTCATCTTATTGCCCCCACAAACTGGGTCCTCAATTTACCCACCTGAGAAAGGATGGAAGGCTGAGTCAACCTTGAGCCTGGTGAGATTCGCACATGGAGTAATTGCAGACAGCTGGTGTTTAATTACAATGCTCTGCAGAGCTATCCAGGCTCATCTATCATCTATCTATCTATTTATCTATCTATCTGTCTGTTTGTCTGTCTATCTATCTATCTCTATCATATCTATCTCTATCATATCTCTCATCTCTCATCTATCTATCTATCTATCTATCTATCTATCTATCTATCTATCTATCTATCTATCTATTTATCTATATCTATCATCTCTCTATCATCTATCATCTACAGTATCTCTCTCTCTCTCTGTCTACCTATCTACATACCTACATCTGTCTGTCTGTCTGTCTATCTATCTATCTATATCTATATCATCTCTCATCTATCTATCTATCTATCTATCTATCTATCTATCTATCTATCTCTATCTATCTATCTATCTATCTTATCATCTCTCTATCATCTATCATCTACAGTCTCTCTCTCTCTCTCTCTCTATCTCTCTCATATCTCTCATCTCTGTCTGTCTGTCTGTCTGTCTATCTATCTATCTATCTATCTATCTATCTCTTTAGTAAAAATTTCAGATAAAAATTAAAACTAACTCGAACGAATATTTAGATGAAAGTAGGAAGAAAAAGCAAAAAAATAGGAAAAAAACCCAAAAGTTTGGAAACGAAAGAAAACTATTAAAAAAACGAGTTCTGCTTTTCTTTTGCATCCGTTGTGCATGTAAATTAACCTCTTACCATATGGTTACACCATTGTTGACACTTTTTCTATCATTTACGACCATCTATCATTCGGATGGTTAGAAAAACAAATTAAGCACCTGTAAGCCTGGCTAAAAGCAGACCAATCCATTTAAAAACAAACCCAGAATCCTGATAACAATTTTAACCTCAGGGATTGGGCCCCAGGCTTTTCTGTACCTTTCCATGCCTTGATTTTTATTTATTTATTTTTATTTATTTTTAAATTTTATTTGGCTTATATGCTGCCCTATCTCTAACGGACTCAGGGCGGCTCACAATAATAAAATTCATTTTATTATTGTTATTTAATAAAAATACATGTTATTTACATTTTGCATTAAAAAAAAAAACAAGAACCCCAGAGCAATGCCTCTTTGCATTCGAGGGGGTGAACCCCTTTTCTGCAGAGTCGAACGGCGCAAAATCCCTGTCTTTCCATGAACGTTAAATGCGCCTCCAGTGTGAATATCGAGTTTTATTATATGTTTAATTAGCGTGCCTCTCTTTAAGGCTTTATATGCCTTTGATGGGTTTGTTTATCCAGCTTGTGTTTGCTCTGCGTTAATCTTGCACCAGGCCTGGGCTGCCTCTCATTCTTCCTACTACCCCATCTCTCTTTCTCTCTCTTGTGCATTGTCTGCCTGGTACGTTCAACAAATTAAATCAGAGTCGGACTTCATTAAATGCAGCTAGAATCGTGACCCGGAGGCCCAGCTACAGTGGTCCTCGACTTACGACCGCAACCGAGGCCAACATTTCCATTTGCTAAGCGTGACGGATGGTTAAAGTGAGTTTTGCCCTATTTGTATGACCTTTCCTGCCACCGCTGTTAAGCGAATCACTGCCGTTCTTAAGTGAGTGATGCGGTCGTTAAGCGAATCCAGCTTCCCCATTGACTTGGCATATGGGAAGGTCGCAAAAAGGGATCACATGAGCCCAGGGTCTCCACAACCATCGTAACTACATGCCAGTTGCCAAGCCTCTGGATTTCCATCACCTGACCACGGGGATGCTGCAGTGGCCATAAGTGTGAAAAATGGTCGTAAGTCACTCTTTTTCAGTCCTGTTCTAACTTCAAACAATTGGAGCTCAATTGTGGTCGTAAGCTGAGAATGTTCTGTATACTCAATCGCTTTTCAGGAACAATTAAAATTTAACACCAGCCTAAGCTAATTGTCTAATTAGGGAAAAGCACAGCAAAATGTATATTTGCTCCTCTCATCAGGTTGTTTACAGAGCTAACGGTTGTATTTGCACCCTCCACGGATGATCTTGGGTGCGAGTGTTGGACAAACTCAATCATTGGGTTTAGGGTTCCTTGTATTGGACACAGCTCACAGAGAGGCAGTTTGGTCTAGGGGTTAAGGCACCAGGCTAGAAAACCCTAGATTATGAGTTCTACTCCCGCCCTAGGTACGAAAGCTGGCTGGGTAACTTTGGGCTTTGGGCCAATCGCCAGGAGACGAGGAATTCTAGTCCTGCCTTAGACATGAAAGCCGGCTGGGTGACTTTGGGCCAATCACCAGGAGATGGTGAACTTTAGTCCCACTTTAGGAAGATTAGATAGAGATAGAGTAGAGATAGATAGATACATATACGTATACGTATACGTATATATGTATATATATATATATATATATATATATATATATATATATATATATATATATATATATTGGCGACGTTTCGACAAAGTCTCATTCGTCATCTTCAGGCTGGTGTTCTCGGCTTCGTGCTTCCAGGAGCAAACCCTTCAGATTGCTCCTGGAAGCACGAAGCCGAGAACACCAGCCTGAAGATGACGAATGAGACTTCGTCGAAACGTCGCCAAGATACTTCCAATTCTACCCGGGAGAAGACCCGAATAACCAAAGACCTACATACAAACACCCGCGAAAACCTCAGAAAACAAATATATATATATATATATATTCTTACTTTTCGTAGGTTTAATGTGTGTTTTTTCTTTAAGCCAGGTTTTTCCTACGTAACCAAGATTTTTCTGCAACCCTAATTGAGTGAAATCACATTCACTACTTTCTGAGTTTTTTTCCCCCTTCTTTTCATTCTGGCAGCCAGCAGATTTTGTGCTGCATAGTGAGAGACTTAAAACACATAGGAAACACACACACACACAAATATGTGTGTGTGTGTGTGTGTGTGTGTGTGTGTGTGTGTTTGTGTTTCCTTTAAGCCATGTTTTTCCTACGTAGCCAAGATTTTTCTGGAACTACAATTGAGCGAAATCACATTCACTACATTCTGGGTTTTTTCTCCATCTTTTCACTCTGGCAGCAAACAGAATCTTGTGCTGCATTCTGGGAGACCTAAATAGCTATTTCTGGCTCGTTAGCCATCATCAGTAGGCCACACCCACATCTCATGTTCCTCCCTGTAAAGGCCCAATGTCTATTTTCTTACTTTTCGTAGATTTAATGTGTGTTTTTCCTTTTAGCCAGATTTTTCCTATGTAGCCAAGATTTTTCTGGAACCACAATTGAGCGAAATCACATTCACTACATTCTGGGTTCTTTCTCCATCTTTACATATATATATATACATATATATGCAAGTTTTGGTGTATTTGGGTCTTTTCCCGTGTAAGATTGAGAGTATCTTGGCGACGTTTCGACGAGGTCCCACTCGTCATCTTCAGGCTGGTGCCTTCGGCTTCGTGCTTGTGCGAGGAAAGCGTGACTAATCTGCAAACATCAACTCCATCAACTAATCAAGATGTAACAACACAGGCAACCAACCGGCTCACAGCAACAAAGCCAACCCCCCATACCTCCCCACCAGTATGTATAGAGAGACGGCAGCTCCGATCACCCTTTCCTAGCACAAGCACGAAGCTGAAGACACCAGCCTGAAGATGACGAGTGGGACCTCGTCAAAACGTCGCCAAGATACTCTCAATCTTACACAGGAAAAGACCCGAATACACCAAAACTTGCATACCTCTACCCGTGAAAATCTACGAAAACAAATATAGATAAATAAATGGATAGATTAGATAGAGACAGATAGATAGATGATAGATAGATAGATAGATAGATAGATAGATAGATAGATAGATGATAGATAGATAGATAGATAGATAGATAGATAGATAGAGATTCAGACAGGCAGTGAAGGTGCAAAAATTCCTAGATTTATGTATTCTTCATCTCTTGGCAGAGAGTATTCCACCTGCCATCTGTTGGGGAACAAAATGATTAAAAATTTCAATTTTTTTGAAATCTGCTTAGAGGCCTCCCTTCCAGCGTACAGACGCCCTGCAAATTGTGCTCCTCCTTCCGTCTTCTTCATATTTAATGTGACATTTATTTTCAGATTCCAATTTTCCTCGCTTAATAACATTTTTCCTATAGCTTTTCTTCACTTTTGCTTTAGGCGACGTGTAGATCTCAAGACCGTTTGTTTCGAAGCTCCTCTTTGGATGCAAACCGGTTTTGCCTTTCTGATCAACTGGGAAAAAAGAAAAAAAGAAAGAGAGAGAGAGAGAGAGAGAGAGAGAGAGAGAGAGAGAGAGAGAGAGAGAGAGAGAGAGAGAGAGCAAAACTCAAAATGCAGATTCAAACGGAGAAGTGGCATTTCAAATGTTCAAGTTGTCCAAAACAATAGGAGGGAAATGCTGAATCTCTTGTGATGAGGCAGTAAAAATAATTGTCGATTGCATTTCTATTTATACCGCGAAGGGGAAGAAGAAAATCAGAATTTCTTTGTTGGAAGGTAAGGAAGCTAAAAGTTAGCTAAGCTTTCCCTTCCTGGGCTTTATTCCAGTAGATTTATCAGACTAAAACTACAATAAAAATACAGTTTTGGTTCTTTAAGCTCTATAAATCTTCTGCAGGTGTCTAGTTAAGCATTTCACGCGGAAGAATTGCTGGCGTATTGTGAGTCGATGCACTGTCAGCCATGTGTTTAGAATTTAGAATAATAAGAGTTGAAAGGGACATTGGAGGTCTGTCATTTTTATCCACCTTTTGAGTCCGTGCCAAAGGCCTTGGGATAGGCAGAAGTGGATGTTTGATGATGTTAGAAGTTTCATCCCAGGATATAAACTGATCTAAAGTCAATCTGCAAAACCATTTGTTTCATGACTGTTTGAAGTTACAGTTGATAATTGGCCCAAGATCACCCAGCTGACTTTCATGCCTAAAGTGGGACTAGAACTCCCCATCTCCTGGTAATTGGCAAAAGGTCACCCAGCTGACTCTCGTGCCTAAGGCAGGACTAAAACTCAACATCTCCTGGTGATTGGCCCAAAGCCACTGAACCAGCTTTTGTGCCAATGGTGGGACTAGAACTCACTGTCTCCTGGTGATTGGCCCAAAGCTACCCTGCCAGCTTTCGTGCCAATGGTGGGACTAGAACTCCCCATCTCCTGGTAATTGGCAAAAGGTCACCCAGCTGACTCTCGTGCCTAAGGCAGGACTAGAACTCACCGACTCCTGGTGATTGGCCCAAAGCTACTCTGCCAGCTTTCGTGCCAATGGTGGGACTAGAACTCACTGTCTCCTGGTGATTGGCCCAAAGTCGCTCAGTCGGCTTTTGTGCCTAAAGTAGTACTAGAATTCACAGCCTCCCAGTTTCTGGCCTGATGCCTTAACCACCGCACTAAAGTGGCTCTTGTTTATATACTGCATGCTTACAAAATTACACAACCAGATTTACACATGTCGCCTGTTTTATTGCCTCCTTACCAGTATGGACGATAACAGAACGATTAAATGCAGCTCCATTAATCATGGATAGTTGGGAAGAGCCTTTGGTTGAGTTTGGGGTTTTTTTTTTTTGCAACTGAGGGTCTTTTAACGTCCTCTTGCTTTTTCCTTCCCTTTCTAAATGAGCACATCGCAGCTCAAAAGCATGGGAGATCATGAATGCATTAATGCTGTATTGCTATGACCAGCAGGCATTCGATATCGTCATATCTAAAGTGAGAGGATTTCTTAGTCAAGGTTTTCCACAAAGGGTCTACTCTGACTTTTCTCAGCCTCTGGGTTCCTCTGCCACTGACTAACTGGGATAGTTGAGTAGGGTCTGGATGAGGTCCTCATGCAGAGCCCTTCCTTCCTTCCTTCCTTCCTTCCCTTATTCCACTCATACTCCTTTCCTCTTCTCTCTTCCTCCCCTCTCCTTTATTCTCCTTCGTTCTTTCGTCCCTCCCTCTCCATAACTTCTGATGGAAATTTGTTCCATTGGTTAGTTGTTCTCACTGTTAGGATGTTTCTCCTTATTTCCAGGCTGAATCTCTCCTTCTTCAGTTTCCATTGATTGTTCCTTGTCTGGCCTTTGGGTGCCTTGGAAAAATAGCTTGATCCCCTTCCTCCTCTCTGTGGCAGCCCCTCAAATATTGGAAGATGCTCTCCTGTCTCCCCTGGACCTTCTCTTCCCTAGACTAGCCAGGCCCAGTTCCTGCAACCATTCATCGTATGTTTTAGCCTCCAGTCCCCTAATCCTCTTTGTTGCTCTTCTCTGCACTCTTTCTAGAGTCTCAACATCTTGTTTTGCATCCGGGTGACCACAACAAGACACATCATTCCAAAGTGTGGTCTTGGAAACCCACATAGTCAAAACTAAGTCAATGTAGGCTTAGCAGCCGCTTTTCCACCACTTCCTAAGAACAGACCCTTTTAATTGAGCAATGTCGTCAGCGCTGACTTCATGCGGAGCGACGACTGACCGGGATCAAGCCTCCTTCTGGAGTTGTGCCTCCTCAACCGACGCGCTGATTAGGACACTGTGTGAGACGTAAGGTTGAACGTAGCTGCTGTTCAACCCACAGCGGAAGAGATGGACGGGCTGGTAATTGAATATATATGGGGAGGTCATTGAATTCCAAGTAGGCCCCACGAGACCGGGGAGGGACGAGGGGGGAGAGGACTGCAAAATGTGTGTCCTTCCTTCAGAGGGCAATTAGCGTCATTAAGTGGGAGAAATGGGCGCGCACTGGTGAGATGATAGGAAGAGACAGGCTGCTTGAGCATGGATAGCCGTGCGGGGGTTTATATGTGCCACTTAATTCAAGATATTTCTGTGTTTTCATTTCCCGTGTCTCGATGACCCTGTACGAAGGGACTTCCAGGAACCATTATCTGAGTACAACTGCCTTCCTTGCATTAAATGTTGTGTGCAACACACACACACACACACACACACACACACACACACACACAAATACAGCTAGTCCTCAGTTCAACTTACAACAGTTCATTGGCTGTGAATGAAAAAAGACAAAGCTGGCATAAACAAACCAACATGCACATACTTTTGTTCTTGAACAAGGTTTCAGAGGCAGATATCCCAATTATCTATCTATCTATCTAACCCAGGGAGCTGCTGATCCAGTTCTACAGAGGAATGATGGAGTCTGTCATCTGCACCTCCATAACTGTCCGGTTTGGCTCTGCAACCCAACAAGACAGACAGAGACTTCAGAGGATCATTAGAACTGCAGAAAAAACAATGGCTGCCAACCTGCCTTCCATGGAGGACCTGCATACTGCACGCGTCAAAAAGGGGGCTGGGAAAATATCTACAGACCCCTCGCATCCTGGACATCAACTGTTTCAACTCCTACCCTCAAAACGACACTATAGAGCACTGCACACCAGAACAACAAGACACAAGGACAGTTTTTTTCAGAACGCCATCACTCTGCTAAAGAAATAATTCCCTCAACACTGTCAAACTATTCACTAAGTCTGCACTACTATTAATCTTCTCATTGTTCCCACCACCCATCTCCTCCCACTTATGACGGCATAACTATAACCTTGTTGCTGGTATCCTTAAGATTTATATTGACTGTTTCCCTATGACTAATTAAGTGTTGTACCTTATGATTCCTGACGAATGTATCTTTTCTTGTATGTACACTGAGAGCGTCTGCAGCAAAGACAATTTCCTTGTGTCACACTTGGCCAATAAAAAATTCTATTCTGTTCTGTTCTGTTCTGTTCTGTTCTGTCCTATTCTATCATCTATCCATCCATCCATCAATCCATTATCTATGTATCTCTCTGTCATCTACCCTCTAATCTGTAATCTCTATCTATCTATGTCTATTTATTTATGCAGCTATCATCTATTTTATCTAGTATTTATCCATCTATTATCTATATATCTATCTGTCATCTATTCCTGTCTCTAATATGTCGCTAATATCTATCTATCTATCTATCTATCTATCTATCTATCTATCTATCTATCTATCTATCTATCTATCTGTCATCTATCTATCTATCTATTTATCATCTATCTTCTCAAATATCTATCCATCTATTATCTATGTATCTATCTGTCATCTATTCCTATTGTCACTAATTATCTATCTATCTATCTATCTATCCATCCATCCATCCATCCATCCATCCATCATTTATCTCTCATCTTTCTCTCTCTCAAATGTGAATGTTACCCACTGCTAAGGAGAGTGATTAAAACATTATAAAACATTAAAACAATGAATAAATATTTCAAATTTAACATGCTGTGCATTTTGCTGCCAGTTGAAATACAGATATGAGCCGATTTGGGGGTTGTAAGATAAATTTGTTTTTCCTTCTCTCCCTCCACCACCTCCTCCTCCTCCTCCTCCTCCTCCTCTTCCTCCTCCTCCTCCTCCTGCAAAAGGACAAAGAACGAGGGCACGATCAACAGCCGAAAATGTGATATTGAGATGCAGCCTTGGATTTCAAGGCAAACCTTCTGGGACATTTTGTGTGAAGCGATTCAGAGATTAGGGATGTGGGGAGAAAAACCAAGGCAGCCAGAAATTAAAATTGCAAAGAGGCAGAGTGAGAAAGACTTTGCTTGGAGGTCAAACGGAGCTGGAAAACTTTCTGAATGGCCAAACTTGCTGGCCCCAAGGTCAGATTAACCCCTGAATCAATGACATCCCCCCAGAATTAAATACAGGTCATCCTCGTATCCTCAAACAAGGAGAAATTCAACCTGGAAATAAGGAGAAATTTCCTGACGGTGAGAACAATCAACCAGTGGAACAGAAGTTGCCTTCAGAAGTTGTGGGAGCTTCACCTCTGGAGGCTTTCAAGAGGAGACTGGACTGTCCTCTGTCAGAAATGGTGTAGGGTCTTCTGCTTGGGTAGGGGGTTAGACTAGGTGACCTCAAAGGTCCCTTCCAACTCATCTGTTAATCTCTTCAAGGAAAAACGAAGAAAGTTCAGTGGCCTCTTGATTTATGGACTTCGGTTCCCAGAATTCCCCCAGCCAGCATGTTTTAAGATGGATGGACTTCAACTCCCAGAATCCCTCCAGCCAGAATGCTTTAAAATGCATGGACTTTGACTCCCAGAATCCCCCCAGCCAGCATGTTTTAAGATGGATGGACTTTAACTTAAGAAGATGTTGGATAATCATTTGTCTGAAGTGGTATAGGATTTCCTGCCTGGGCAGGGGGTTAGACTAGATGACCTCGAAGGTCCCTTCCAACTCATCTGTTAATCTCTTCAAGGAAAAACGAAGAAAGTTTTTTATTTTATATGACCGGTTTTCACACTGAATGGCCATCGCAGCATTTTTCCTGCTTGTGACTGTTACAACATCCCCATCAAAATTCAGACGCTTGGCCACTGACTCGTATTTATGACGATCGCAGCATCCCGGCCTCACCTGATCCTTTTTTGCGACCTCTCAACAAGCCAAGTCCACGTGTGGGAAGCCAGATTCACTTAACAACTGTGTGACTCACTTAACCCCTGCGTGCTTCACTTAACAACGGCGGCGAGAACGGGGCAATACTCACTGCGGCCGTCATAAATACGACAATACCATTGCTGAGCGTCCGAATTTTTGATCAGGTGACCGCGGGGGAATGCTGCAACGGTCGTAAGTGTGAATAACAGCCAGAAATCAACTTTTTTTTCAGCGTCATCCTTGTAACTTCACTAACTGTCACTAAATGAACGGTCATAAGTGGAGAACTGCCTGAATTTGGAGCTCTGACCCAGCTGAAGAATTATTTGAACCTGGCAGGAAAAGTGACCGAGCTGAAGAATTTGCCCTTCTGCATTATTTGAACCCAGCGGGAAAAAAAACCCTCCTTTCCCGATGGATTAAAATGTCTCCTTTCCCCCCATCTTTTGAGTTATGGAAACTTCTCCTTTTTTCCCCAATCTTTCTGAGTTTAATTGCTCCTCCTTGCAAAGTCAGCTGAGCAGCCTTTATTTATGTTATGGGCTCATTCATATGCATATTTCTTGCCACTTGACGGACGTCATTCGCCTGGATCTCTTTCAGCCCCATTGTCCTCTCCGGCTTTCATGCCGGGCCCCGCAGCTTTCGCACTCTATTCTTCGCGGCCTCCTCGCTGATTGCCGAAAATCCGGCAAGACAAAAATCCGGGAAGTACAAAATTTGCGAAGGTTAGGCCTCCGGGATGAAAAGGACATGATTATGGAAATTTCCATCACAATAGACCAACAAAATATAAATGCCTTTGGAGTTTGAGAGTTGGGCAGAATTGTGTCGTGTTCAGCTGCGAAGTGTTTGTGGGGAGGGGGTGGAGAGGCGAGGACTACTCAGGTGAGTTGGCTTTGAGGGCTCCTCAAGATCATCTAGAGGGGGGACATCGGTGTGCCATGGAAGCTCCTCCCTCTCGACTTTTTTGACCTCGCCGCCATTCCGAGGGTTGGCCTTCCATTGGATGCCATTTTTTAACCGAGGTTGTCTCTTTCTGGGATCCGAGATTGGATGGAAGCCAATATTTATTTATTTGGTTATAGTAACAGGGGCAGAGTTGGAAAGGAACTTTGAGGTCATCTAGTCCAACTCCCTGCTTAGGCAGGAAACCCTACACCACTTCAGACAAATGGTTATCCAACATCTTCTTAAAAACTTCCAGTGTCAGAGCATTTGCAACTTCTGGTGGCAAGTCGTTCCACTGGTTAATTGTTCTTCCTGTCAGGAAATTTTTCCTTAGTTCTTAGGTTGCTTGTCTCCTTGATGAGTTTCTCTGGTATCCGGCCTTTATTTTTATAAACAACTCAAATCACCTATCAAAACCAACACAACTTATTCCTTCTATTTTCCCCATAATAACAACGCTGGTAGGTGGGTTGAGAGACAGGGACTGACTCAAATCCAAGCAGTCGGCTTTTGTGCCTAAGGCGGAGCTAGAACTCTCTGCCCCCTAGTGATTGGCCCATGTTATTCAGCTGGCTTTCATGTCTAAGGTGGGGCTAGAACTCATCGTCTCCTGGTGATTGGTCCAAAGTCACCAGTGAGCTTTTATGTCTAAGGCGGGACTAGAACTCCCCAACTCCTGATAATTTGTCCAAAGTCACCCTTTCATGCCTAAAGTGGAACTAGAACTCTCTGTCTCCTGGTGATTGGCCCAAAGTCACCCAGTCAGCTTTCATGTCTAAGGCGGGACTAGAACTCACCGTCTCCTGGTAATTGGTCCAAAGTCACCCAGACAGCTTTCATGCCTAAGGTGGGACTAGAACTCCCCAACTCCTGGTAATTGGTCCAAAGTCACCCTTTCATGCCTAAGGTGGGACTAGAACTCCCCAACTCCTGGTAATGGGTCCAAAGTCACCCTTTCATGCCTAAGGTGGAACTAGAACTCTCTGTCTCCAGGTGATTGGCCCAAAGTCACCCAGCCGGCTTTCATGCCTAAGGTGGGACTAGAACTCCCCAACTCCTGGTAATTGGTCCAAAGTCACCCTTTCATGCCTAAGGTGGAACTAGAACTCTCTGTCTCCAGGTGATTGGCCCAAAGTCACCCAGCCGGCTTTCATGCCTAAGGTGGGACTAGAACTCCCCAACTCCTGGTAATTGGTCCAAAGTCACCCTTTCATGCCTAAGGTGGAACTAGAACTCTCTGTCTCCAGGTGATTGGCCCAAAGTCACCCAGCCGGCTTTCATGCCTAAGGTGGGACTAGAACTCCCCAACTCCTGGTAATTGGTCCAAAGTCACCCTTTCATGCCTAAGGTGGAACTAGAACTCTCTGTCTCCTGGTGATTGGCCCAAAGTCACCCAGCCGGCTTTCATGCCTAAGGTGGGACTAGAACTCCCCAACTCCTGGTAATTGGTCCAAAGTCACCCTTTCATGCCTAAGGTGGAACTAGAACTCTCTGTCTCCAGGTGATTGGCCCAAAGTCACCCAGCCGGCTTTCATGCCTAAGGTGGGACTAGAACTCCCCAACTCCTGGTAATGGGTCCAAAGTCACCCTTTCATGCTTAAGGTGGAACTAGAACTCTCTGTCTCCTGGTGATTGGCCCAAAGTCACCCAGTCAGCTTTCATGTCTAAGGCGGGATTAGAACTCACTGTCTCCTGGTGATTGGTCCAAAGTCACCCAGTGAGCTTTCATGTCTAAGGCGGGACTAGAACTCACCGTCTCCTGGTGATTGGTCCAGAGTCGTTCCTCCTCCCTCTCCTCCCCTCCTCCTCCCCATCTCACAGATCCTAGGGTGAAGGTGTGCAGCTCACTCTGAACTTCCCAGTATTCCTGTGCGCACACGCAGACACAGTCCTTATGCGCCCATCCTGATTAATACTTTGCTCCTTATGGCACATACAAACAGGCCACCCAAATGCCCCCATGCGAAGATGCCGTATGTTACTTCCCCCAAGTAAATGCAGACACTTCCTCTCCATCACCCTTAACCATAGGCAATAAATTCCAGAGGCTCGGTTCAAGCAAGACTTCATGATCTTGGGGAAAACCAGCTTCATTTAACCAACGCGTTGCTGCGTTAACAATTGCAGTGGTTCAATTTATTTATTTGTTTGTTTGTTTGTTTGTTTGTTTGTTTGTTCGATTTATATGCCGCCCTTCTCCGGAGACTCAGGGTGGCTTACAATGCATTAAGCAATAGCCTTCATACTTTTGTATATACCTGCTTAGTAGGGCTTTCGGGCCCCCCCTTAAGCGGTGTTCTTTTTTATACAAAGTCAGTTTATTACCCCCACAATCCGGGTCCTCATTTTACCTACCTTAGAAAGGATGGAAGGCTGAGTCAACCTTGAGCCTGGTGAGATTCGAACTCGCAGTAATTGCAGGCAGCTGGTTGTCATTTAACACCACTTTAATCTGTTGCACCACCAAGGCTCTTAACAATTCTCGCCAAGAAAAACGGTCAAATAGGACCAAACTCATTGATCTGTCTCGCTTAGCAATGGAAATTTTGGACTCGATTGTGATTTTAAGGCTAAAACACATGAGGAACGGTTGCAGGGATTGGAGATGTCTAGTCTAGTGACATGATAGGAGTCTTCTGGTATTTGAGGGGTTGCCACAAAGAGGAGGAAGTCCATTTATTTTCCAAAGCACCAGAAAACAGGAGAAGAAGCAACGGATGGAAACCGATCAAGGAGACAAGCAAACCTGGAATTGAGGAGAAATGTCTTCACAGTGAGGACAATTAACCAGAGGAACGGCTTGCCACCAGAAGTTTTTAACAAGGGATTGGACAGCTACTTGTCTGGAATGGTCTAAGGTCTCCTGCTTGGGCTAGTGTTGGACAAGAAGACCTCTGAGGTCCCTTGCAGTCCTATGATTCTAGATGGAAGGAAGGAAGGAAGGAAGGAAGGAAGGAAGGAAGGAAGGAAGGAAGGAAGGGAGGGAGGGAGGGAGGGAGGGAGGGAGGGAGGGAGGGAGGGAGGGAGGGAGATGGGAAGGAGAAGATGGAAGGAGAAGGAAAGAGGGAAGGGAAGGAAAGGGAAGGAAAGACAAGAAGACCTCTGAGGTCCCTTGCAGTCCTATGATTCTAGATGGAAGGAAGGAAGGAAGGAAGGAAGGAAGGAAGGAAGGAAGGAAGGAAGGAAGGAAGGAAGGAAGATGGGAAGGAGAAGATGGAAGGAGAAGGAAAGAGGGAAGGGAAGGAAAGGAAAGGAAAGGAAAGGAAAGGGAAGGAAGGAAGGAAAGAAGGAAGGAAGGAAGGAAGGAAGGAAGGAGATGGGAAGGAGAAGATGGAAGGAGAAGGAAAGAGGGAAGGGAAGGGAAGGGAAGGGAAGGGAAGGGAAGGGAGGAAGGAAGGAAGGAAGGAAGGAAGGAAGGAAGGAAGGAAGGAAGGAAGGAAGGAGCAGTGGTGAAATTCAAAATTTTTTACTACCGGTTCTGTGGGCGTGGCTTGGTGGGCGTAGCAGGGGAAGGATACTGCAAAATCCCCATTCCCTCCCCACTCCAGGGAAAGGATACTGCAAAATCCCCACTCCCAGAAATGAACTCTGGGGCCAGCCAGAGGTGGTATATGCTAGTTCTCCGTAACTACTCAAAATTTCCGCTACCGGTTCTCCAGAACCTGTCAGAACCTGCTGGATTTCACCCCTGGAAAGAAGGACGGAAGGAGAAAAGGAGGGAGGGAGAGGGAGGAAAGAGGGAAGGAAGGAATTAAGGAAAGAAGCAACGGATGGAAACTATTCAAGGAGAGAAGCAACCTGCAATTAAGGAGAAATTTCCTAACGGTGGGGACGATTAACCAGTGGAACAGTTTGCCACCAGAAGTTGAGAATGCTCCATCACTGGAAGTTTTAAAGAAGAGACTGGACAGCCACTTGTCTGAGATAGTATAGGGTTTTCCACTTGAGCAGGGGGTCAGACTAGAGGACCTCCAAGGTCCCTTCCCACTCTGTTATTCCGCAAACTACTTGTACACACACACTCCTACACATAACCACGTCTCTCCGTTTTAGGTTTCTGTTCACCTGCCCTTTTGAACTGTAACCAAAGTGCCTTTAGTGATAGGAGAGAGTGGGCTAATGAAGCTTTTATGGGAAGCAGCTCATTCCTCCGTACTTCCAGCCTGGAGATAAGTTCCTTTTAATCTCCTGTTAGCTCTTTTAAATTAATTACTGGCTGTCCTGGACACTGTTTGCTCATGTTTAGCGACTTGTCACTAGGCAAATAACTTTGCTGGCATCCATCAAGCTTGCAGGACGCCCAAGTTCCTCGGTTGTTAATAGTTCTGTCCCCTGTGCAATTGGATTTGCAAAGCATTAAGGAGACAGAGGGAGAGGGGGGCGGGGAGTGTCTCTCTTCAGAAGACGGATCGCATCCGGGGGATATCTCCTTGGGTACTCCGGAAAAATCCATGATTTGAAGCACAAGAATCCCCAAAGTGCTTTTTCTTTTTCTTTCAAGAGATAACTGGACTTCCTTATTTTTTTTTCTTTTGAAGAGGTTTCACTTCTCGTCCAAGAAGCTTCTTCAACTCTGACCGGATGGTGGGGAAGGGAAGGATTTATACTCCTTGCAGACAGCTGGTCCTTTGCATCATTTTTTTTTTTTTGAGAGAGAGAGAGGTTGAGGCAGGGAGAGATTGAAATGCTACCGGTTCGCTCCGGTTCGGGCGAATCGGTAATGATAAAAAATACTAGTTCGAGTGAATCAGTAGTAAAAAGAAAAAAAAAAGCTACCAGTTTGGGAAAACTGGTAGTTAAAAAAAGCTATCAGTTCACCTGAACCGGTATTTCCGATGATCAGCTGTGCCGCGCGGTTTAGCTTTGCTAGAAAGCAGGAAATCCTGCTAAATCACGCGGCACGGCTGTTCCACGCCCTCGCTGTTCTACTTACCTAGCGAAGTCTTCTTTTTCTGTTCATGCGTGGGCAACAAACCGGTGGTGATCCGAGGAGGATTTCACCATTGTGCTGAAGGCACTTGGTGGTTTGTCTGTGCCCTCACAATAGTGCAAATGGGTATGGAGCCTTCTTGGAACTGCTAAAAGGAATGTGTTGTAGATTATTTGCACTATTGTGAGGGCACAGCAGTGGTGGGTTGTCCCTGGTTCGGACCGATTCACAAGAACTGGTAGTAAAACTGGCGGGAGGCTCCGCCCACTGACCCCGATGTCATCATAGGTGATCTGCTCATGTGCAGAAGAGCAAGCGTGACGTGTGAACTGTTGTGGCTCCGTTGCCTGAGCCTGCGTCATCAGCAGGGGAGGACTCTGAGAGTGAGGGAGAGGAGTTGGCAAGGCCTCCTTCTCCAGGACTCTCCTCTCTGGCAATGCCTCCGGAGGACACTGAAGGGCAGGAGATAGGCCCAGAGCCAAGCTTGTCCCCGCAGCCACAGGAGGACATTGATGAGGGGAGTGAGTTTTGGTTGGATCCTCGCCAGCGTCGGAGAGACATGAGAGCCCAGCAGAGGAAAAGGCGTGGTTGTGATTAGCTGGTGGACCACACCTCACAGGCTATAAAAGAGAGGGATTGCAGTCTGTATCTTTGTGACGAACAAAACAAAGATTCCCGGTTTCGAATCGGCCCTGCGTCTCAGCTCTGGACATTTTGGTGGTGTGTATTTGACTGAACTATTAATAAAGACTTTGGCAAGCAGTTGCGGGGATTGCTGCCAAGCTTTGTTATCAGCTTACTTGGTTGCCTGCCAGTTCATTAGACTCTGACTGTCTGAGGGAGGGTATTCCTGAGAATGGGGCCAGAACATGAACGAAGCAAGCACATACGTGTGGGTGTGATGCGAACCGGTAGTAAAGGTAAGTAGAAACCACCCCTGGGGCACAGATAAATCTCCAAGTGGTCTCAACAACAACAGCGCGGGAATATCGGAAAAGCTCAGGAGGATCTTTAGCCGACGTAACATATGCGCACACTTCGAACCCAAGAATACACAAAGGCAGAAGGTTGTCCACCCCCAAGGATAAAACACCCAGACAGAAACTGAGCAATGTGGTATATGCACTACAATGTAATGAGCTCTGTGCAGATCTGTCCATTGGGGAAACAAAACAGCCACTTCACAAACGCATGGCGCAACACAGGAGAAGACATCGATCAGGACAAGATTTAGCAGTCCACCTGCATTTAAAAAGACAAAGGCTGCTCTTCTGAAGGAAGAAAGTCCACATTTTGGACAGAGAGGTTTGAAAGAGAGGTCCAAGAGGACATCTAGGTCAAAACAGAACGACCCTCTCTCAAAAGAGGGGGAAGGATATGACCTCATATATCTCCAGTCTGATTGTCTTGATAGAAATGGTTCTAAAAGGTTTGAGATCCCACCAAAAGTTCAGACGGGAAACTGTCGTGGTGAATGTGGAAATGACTTTTATTCATAGGTGTGTACAGGTAGGTCCTCAACCTATGACCACAATTGAGCCATAATTGAGCCCAACATGTACATTGCTAAGCGAGACAGTGCTTCAGTGCGCTTTGCCTCATTTTACGACCTTTCTTGACACAGTGGTTAAGCGAATCCCTGCAGTTAAATTGGTCGTTAAGCGAATCTGGCTTTTCTCAAGGACATGGCTTGTCCGGAGGTTACTAAAGGGATTCGTGTGACATGTGCAACCTTCTCATATATATATGAATCGGTTGCCAAATATCCAAATTTTGATCACATGACCATGGGAGATGGTGCAATGGTCATAAGGAACTGTTGTAAGTTCGAGGACTTCCTCTACTGGCATGCTTTGATTTCTCCTTCATATGAAGAGCAGTCTAGATGAGTGTTTCTCAACCTTGGTAGCTTGAAGATGGGTGGACTTCAACTCCCAGAATCTGGAATCCACCCATCTTCAAGCTTCCAAGGTTGAGAAACACTGGTCTAGATGTTGAGAGTTCCTTCTGAACTGTCTATCTCGCTTTTTAATTCTGATTTACTGAATAAAAGAGAAGGGGAGGACTCTTCCCTCAGCTACAAAGCTTTATTTTTTTTTTACAGTGAAAGTCTTGGACTTTTCATTCTTATCCCACAATCATGTGGGACCAAGCCAGGGCACATCTAAAGACCTCTTGCAGCCAGTTTTGGTTACCACACTACAAAAAGAGATGTTGAGATTCTGGAAAGAGTGCAGAGAAGAGCAACCCGGATGATTGATTGATTGATTGATTGATTGATTAGATTTATATACCGCCCTTCTCCTTGCGGACTCAGGGCGGTGAACAGCCAGATAAAAAACAGTACATAAAAGTTAAAAATTTTTAAAACCCATATAAACTTTGGCTGAGATTAAAACAATTAAAACAATCTTAAAAATTCAACAGGGGTCAGGCTAGACCGGCGAGCTGGAAGAGATAAGTTTTTAGGGCCCGACGAAAAGTCCAGAGGTCGGCAATTGTTCTCAGTTCTGGAGGAAGATCGTTCCAGAGGGTGGGAGTTACCAGAGAGAAGGCTCTCCCCCTGGGGGTCGCCAGCCGGCATTGTCTGGCTGACGGCACCCTGAGGAGGCCCTCTCTGTGGGAGCGCACCGGCCGGTGGGAGGCTATTGGCGGCAGAAGGCGGTCCCATAAGTACCCTGGTCCTAAGCCATGGAGCGCTTTAAAGGTGATCACCAACACCTTGAAACGCACCCGGAAGTCCACCGGCAACCAATGCAGCTCGCGCAGGAGAGGTGTCACGTGGGAGCGTCCCGTTGCTCCCATAATCCCCCGCGCGGCCGCATTCTGCACCAGTTGGAGCCTCTGGGTGCACCCCAAGGGGAGCCCCATGTAGATGAGGGAACTGGAGGCTAAAACATATGAAGAACGGTTGCAGGAACTGGGCCTGGCTAGTCTAGGGAAGAGAAGGACCAGGGGAGACAGGAGAGCATCTTCCAATATTTGAGGGGCTGCCACAGAGAGGAGGAGGGGGTCAAGCTATTTTCCAAAGCACCTGAAGGGCAGGCAAGGAATAATGGATGGAAACTGACCAAGGAGAGATTCAACCTGGAAATAAGGAGAAATTTTCTGACCGTGAGAACAATCAACCCATGGAACAGAAGTTGCCTTCAGAAGTTGTGGGAGCTTCGTCACTGGAGGCTTTCAAGGGGAGAATATAGAATAGAACAGAACAGAACAGAACAGAACAGAACAGAAAAGAATAGAATAGAATAGGAATAAAGCAAAGGAATGGAATGGAATGGAATGGAATGGAATGGAATGGAATGGAATGGAATGGAATGGACTAGAATAGAATAGAATAAACAGGAGTTGGAAGGGGCCTTGGAGGTCTTCTAGTCCAACCCCCTGCTTAGGCAGGAAACCCTTCACCACTTCAGACAAATGGTTATCCAACCTCTTCTTAAAGATTGGGAGACTGGACTCCCATTTGTCAGAAATGGGGTAGGGTCTGCTTGGGTGGGCGGGTTGGACTAGATGACCTACAAGTGTCCCTTCCAACTCTGTTATTCTCTTCTGTTCAGGCTTTGCACTCTTCTGTCGTAATTAAGGATCTCCAGGCAACCTGTAAGAGATTTGAGTATCATTTTGTTTAGTGTATATATATATATATATATATATGTGTGTGTGTGTGTGTGTGTGTGTGTGTGTGTGTGTGTGTGTGTGTATGTGTGTGTGCTTTTAAAGTTATGTTTTTACTTCTGTTTGCTTAGTTAATAATGAAGCTTGAATTTATTTGCTGGAGAGTTCATTATCTCGGAATGTAAAAGGACCAGTTGCTTGGGCACCTCATCACTGCCTTGACCCTTGGCACAACTGGCACCTCAACCAGATATTATATTTTTTGCACTCGTAATTATCATTGACAGACAGATTACTCGATAACCAGATATAGACGGATAATAGGTAGAGTGCAGGGGTGTCGAACTTGTGACCCGCAAGCCAGATGCATCATGTGCTGGCCACGCCCACCCCCATTTTAGTAAAGGGGGGGGAAGTTACGATATGTCACGTGACACTAATGTAATGCCATGAGTTTAACACCCATGTGGTAGAGAGATAGATTGCATGATAGATTCATGGATGAGATGACAGATAACAAACAGGTAGAAGATAGATTAGTAGATATTGATTAGATAGATAATAGGTAGGTAGATAAGATGATAGATTGGTTAGATGATAGGTTATGTGATAAATAGACTGATAGGGACAGGTGATAGATAGATAGACAGACAGACAGACAGATGGACGGACAGACAGACGGATGGATGGAGAGATGGATGGAGAGATAGATGGATAGGTAGATAGATAGATTAGATGATAGATTAATTTATCTCTCTCTCTCTCTCTCTCTCTCTCATCTATTTATCTCATCTATTTACTCTAATGGATCATTTGTGTCTGTCTGTCTGTCTGCCTGCCTGCCTGCCTGCCTGTCTAACTAGCTATCTAATCATTTCTCTCTCTCTTGCATCTATCTAATCTATCTATTTACTCTATCTAATGGGTCATTTGTATCTATCTATCTATCTATCTATCTATCTATCTATCTATCTATCTATCTATCTATCTATCTATCTATCTTCCTATCTATCATCTATCTATTCTCCTTTAGAAGCAGGAAAAAACACCATGTAACTGAAAATCCTATTTTGTTTAAGGCTTCAGAGGTGGAGAATGTGAAATCAATAGCCAGTTGTGGCCCGCAAGAAGCTGCTTTGATTTGATTTATTCTTGAAGCCACAGAAACGGTGGGAAGAATAACGGAGGAATCGGGCCCAAGAGAAGTTCTCAGAGCCCCCCCCCCCCACAAAGGATCTGGAGAGAAGAACGACGGACTTAGTCATAAGTCAAGACTTTTAATGAGTAATTCAAGAGAGGGGGGGGGGGGAATCATTGGCTTTCTGTCCAAGTCCAAGGAATGGATGGGTTAGAAACAGGATGTTGGGAACGCAATTGTAAAGAAGGAAATTTTAGTTATGTTGGCGGACTTGCAAAAAAAGGCAAAGAAAGGTTTGTGTTTTAAGACTGGGGTGTCCAAACTTGGCAACTTTAAAACTTGTGGACGTCAACTCCCAGAATCCCTGAGCCAGCCACAGGTCCACAAATCCTCAAGTCGCCAGGGTGGAAGAAACATTGGGTGAAACTGTAGAATGCAGGAATGTGTGAACAGCTCACAAACAGCTTACCCTGTTTACTGAATGAACCCATTTTGTGGCTTTGCACAACATACTGAGTTTTAAGTTTAACCAATAGGCTGGGTTCATGCCACAAAAAATGTAACCGTGGTTGAACACTAATTGGGCTTTGCATGTTGGGCAAATGCAGATATTAGGTCTATAACCGATTTGGTCAATAGGTTGGCTGAACGCAGCTACTGAGCCACAAACAAGCAAGCAAACCCTCTAACTAAAGTTAACTTTAACCAATCTTACATGGTTGTTTGGTGGCATCAATTAGTTTTTTTTATTTGACTTGGTTGCAAGACAAATGATGTAGATTCTTCTCATCTTCAACTGGTAGGTTTCTTCCCAACTTCAACCTGTTAGGTTTCTTCTCATCTTCAACCTGATAGGTTTCTTCTTATCTTCACCTGGTGGGTTTCTTCTCACCTTCAACCTGGTTGGTATTTTCCCATCTTCACCTGGTGGGTTTCTTCTCATCTTCAACCTGGGTGGTATCTTCCCATCTTCAACCTGGTTGGTTTCTTCTCATCTTCACCTGGTAGGTTTCTTCCCATCTTCACCTGGTGGGTTTCTTCTCATCTTCAACCTGGTTGGTATCTTCCCATCTTCAACCTGGTTGGTTTCTTCTCATCTTCACCTGGTAGGTTTCTTCCCATCTTCACCTGGTGGGTTTCTTCTCATCTTCAACCTGGTTGGTATCTTCCCATCTTCAACCTGGTTGGTTTCTTCTCATCTTCACCTGGTAGGTTTCTTCCCATCTTCACCTGGTGGGTTTCTTCTCATCTTCAACCTGGTTGGTAACTTCCCATCTTCAACCTGGTTGGTTTCTTCTCATCTTCACCTGGTAGGTTTCTTCCCATTTTCACCTGGTTGGTTTCTTCTCATCTTCAACCTGATAGGTTTCTTCTCATCTTCACCTGGTGGGTTTCTTCTCATCTTCAACCTGGTTGGTATCTTCCCATCTTCAACCTGGTGGGCTTCTTCTCATCTTCCCCTGGTGGGTTTCTTCTCATCTTCAACCTGGTAGATTTCTTCTCATCTTCAACCTGATGGGTTTCTTCTTATCTTCACCTGGTGGGTTTCTTCTTATCTTCACCTGGTGGGTTTCTTCTCATCTTCAACCTGGTTGGTATCTTCCCATCTTCAACTCGGTAGGTTTCTTCTCATCTTCCCCTTGTGGATTTCTTCTCATCTTCAACCTGATGGGTTTCTTCTTATCTTCAGCTGGTGGGTTTCTTCTCATCTTCAACCTGGTTGGTATCTTCCCATCTTCAACTCGGTAGGTTTCTTCTCATCTTCACCTGGTGGGCTTCTTCTCATCTTCCCCTGGTGGGTTTCTTCTCATCTTCAACCTGGTAGATTTCTTCTAATCTTCACCTGGTAGGTTTCTTCCCATCTTCACCTGGTTGGTTTCTTCTCATCTTCAACCTGATAGGTTTCTTCTTATCTTCACCTGGTGGGTTTCTTCTCATCTTCAACCTGGTTGGTATCTTCCCATCTTCAACTCGGTAGGTTTCTTCTCATCTTCACCTGGTGGGCTTCTTCTCATCTTCCCCTGGTGGGTTTCTTCTCATCTTCAACCTGATGGGTTTCTTCTCATCTTCACCTGGTTGGTTTCAATGAAGTTTACCCTGGGTGGGGGGAACTGACAACTGTTGAAGCATTTCCTGAAAGAATGGTTGCCAATCTTAGAGCACAACATCTATCAATGGCGAATGTTCCAGACAGGTGGCCATGAGAAATCCTCATCTGGAGAGCAAGAACTAGAGATGGCCATGGAGAATCTCCATCATCCAGGTATGCTTATCCCAAAGGTGCTTTTTAAAGTCCACTGGACTTTCTTGGGTTTTTTTTCCCCCTTTGAAAATGTTTCACTTCTCATCCAAGGAGCTGAGAACTGAAGAAGCTTCCTGGGACCAGAACTAGAGATAGGGTCTTCTCCTGCTTTTGGACCGCTAGCAAACATCTCATGGCTCTTTCCTTGTGGAGAAACAGTTTCTGGAATGAACCAGAAATGACATGGTGTTAGTCAGCCATACATTTTGGGCTCTGTTGCAGATCAGCCAGGGTGACCAAGGACAATTTCATGAAAAATCTGGAGAGATCCTGATGATCTACTTGGATGCAGGATGTGTCCATCGCCACCTGTGGAGTTCTTTGTAGGCCAAAATGGTTGAAGCATAGCCAACTTTCCCATTCCTTTACCTTCCACAAACCGAAGCACGGTTATTTTTCTCCTCTTTTTCCTTTCCCCCATTTGCTATTTATTTAGCATTAAAAACACTTCGTCTCTGATTATTTATCAAAGAAGACTTTTGGCTGAGAAGAACATTTGTTAAGACAACAGTACAGCCCTGTGTGACACTCAGCTACCCTCCAGTGAAGATATAAATATATAACTAAGCAAACAGCTCTCAGGCCCATTAATCCACTCTTAATGAGCCTTTCAAATGAACTGCAAATGGAGAGGAATAAAATGAAATAAAAGCACAAAGTCAACATGACCCAAAGCAAAGGGGGAAATATAATAAAAATACAATTTGTACTAAAAGCTATGACTCTTAACTGATTTAGAAAAGAGAAAGAAGAACGAAAGAAAGATAAAGAAAGAAAAAGGAAGGAAGGAAGGAAGGAAGGAAGGAGATGGAAATTAGGAAAGGAGATGAGAGGAAAAGAAGAAGGAGATGAAGAAAGAAAAAGAAAAAGCAAGAGAAAGAGAAAGAGAAAGAAAGAGAAAGGAAGGAAGGAAGAGAGGAAGAGAGAGAAAAAGAAAGAAAGAGTGAGGGAAGAAAGGAAGAAAGAAGATAGGGAGGGAGAGAGGAAGGAAGGAAGGAGGGAAGGAAGGAAGGAAGAAGATAGGGAGAAAGGGTGAAAAAGGAAAGAATGAAAGAATGAAAGAAAAAGAAAGAGAAAGAGAAAGAAAAAAGGGAAGGGAGGGAGGGAGGAAGGAAAGAAAGAAGGAAAGAACGGAAGGAAGGAAGGAAGAAGATGGAAATTAAAAAGGAAATGAGAGAGAGAAATAGAGAGAAAGAAAGAAAAAGGAAGAAGGAATGAAAGAAGAGAAAGAGGGAAGGAAGATGTAGGTAGAAAGGAAGAAAGAAAGAAAGAAAGAGAAAGAAAGAAAGAAACAAAGAAAGAAAGAAATGGGAAAGAAAGAAACAAAGAAAGAAGGGAGAAAGAAAGAAAGAAAATAAGGATGGAAGGAATGGAAAAAGGAAGGAAGGCAGAAGAAGGAAAGAAAGAGAAGGAAAAGGAGAAGAAGGGGAAGAAGAACGAAGGAAGAAGGAAGGAAGGAAAAGAAGGGAAGGATATTTTTTTTCTCTCCGACTTGAAATATTGGACGTAAACAGAAAAAAAAGAGCAAATCAAATCAACCAAAACTCAAAGTGCAAATACGAACCGTCTTCCCTCTCTTCCTTCGATATTCCCTTCCCTTTCGGCTTGACGCAGTCACCCACTGTCTGGCAGCTAAAAGCTATTTAATTTGTCTTTCAAATCCAGCCGGCGGACTGATAAAAAGCTCTCCCAGCTTCTTAACCCCAGGAAGCGTTTCTCTGACCTGGGGATAATATTACTCCCCCTCTTCTTTTTTTTCCCCAAACAGGTCAAGGATGCTTTTAAATCTAAACGTATTCGCTTTGCGTGAAAGCCCCTTCCTTTAAAGGGCTTAGCCATCGTGGTGAAAAGTCAAACTCTTGAATTGCAGTTCTAAGATTTATCCTCATCGGATAACTTTCTGCTCGTCATATTTTTGTGCTTCCTCCTTTTGTTCTTCTATCCGTTCTCTCTTCCTCTGTCGGATCGTATACCGGCAGTCCTCGACTTACAACAGTTCCTTTAGTGACCCTTCGAAGTTACGACGGCACTGAAAAAAGTGACTTAGGACCGTTTCCCACACTTATGACCTTTGCAGCCTCCCCCGTGGTTAAAATTCAGACATTTGGCAAGTGTCTCATAGTTACGACGCTTGCCAGGTGATCCCCTTTTGCAAACTTCTGACAAGCAAAGTCAAGGGGGAAGCCGGATTCGTTTAATGTCCATGTTCCCAACTTAATAACTGCAGGGATTCACTTAACAACTGTGGGAGGAAAAATCGTAAAACAGAGCAAAACTCACTTTAAAAAACGTCTCACTTCAGCTACAGAAATTTTGGGCTCAGTTGTAGCTATAAAGTAAGGATTACCTGGATTTAAATTCAAGTTAAAGTCAAAAAGACCGGGGGAAAAAGTCATTTCTTTCTTATTTTGGCACGCAGAATAATAGGTTATTGGTGCAGAAAGCCAAATTTTAACCAAACAGGAGTCAAAAACCAGTTGCTTTTCCTTAGCCAAAGAACTAGGTACAACAATTCATTTAGTGACTGTCCAAAGTTACAATGCCATTGAAAAAAGTGACTTATGACCGTTTTTCACACTTATGACCATTGCAGCATTTCCATGGAATGTTAAAAATGACTGAGCCACATAAATTTTGGGCTCAATTGTGGTCGTAAGTCGAGGACTATTTATATAACTCCAGATACCAAAGACTGAATTTTAGAGTTGCACAATCTAGCAACTTTTGAGAAAATTACACATTCTGTCAATCAGAACATATCACATTTTTTTGGAGGGGGGGAAACAAAATATTGGATAAGCTCGGTAAGCATTCAATGTTTAGTTCCCCCTTTTTACAGCCTTACTTGAAACAGATTTAATTACAAACATATTCCAAGTCAGTCTTTAAAAAGGGAGATTAAATAGATTTAATTACAAAGAGTTTCCAAAAGAGTTTTTAAAATTTCACCTTTTTATGTTCGGCTGTATGATGGCGTTTTTTTCTCTCTCTCTCTATTTCCCTCCTCCCTCTCTTCCTGTTCGTTTTTATTTTATGTCTGTTTGTTTAAAAAGGGATTAATTTTTTCCCCCTCTCTTTAAAAAAGCGAGTTTAATTCCTTATTCTTTTCCTTTTGCTCTTGGCTTTGATTTCTTTCGGCTGACTCTTTTCAATGCTCGCTCTGCACTTTGTATAACTTTGTCCCGAAAGGGAATAGCTCGTGAATCTCACCCTCCGCTATCAGCGTGAGCTGGGGGCGTCGATCTGAAAGGAAAATGATTGCTGTGTTTCAAAACTGCACACCTGTCCACAGCTAAAACCACGGAGGTGGGTTGGAGGGGCTCCCGTAGGTAGCTGTGAATCATCTCCCAAAATTGTTTTCGACTCAAGAGTTTTTTTTACACCCGCATATGTATGTTCCTGGTGGGGAATTTATTTGTATGAGCAATATGGATTAGGATTCAGGAAGGAGGCTCCCAACCAGGGGTGAAATCCAGCAGGTTCTGACAGGTTCTGGAGAACCGGCAGTGGAAATTTTGAGCAGTTCAGAGAACCGGCAAAGGCTGGCTGGCTGGCTCCAGAGTGGGGTGGGAATGGAGATGTTGCAATACCCTTCCCCCAGCAGTGGGGAGGGAATAGAGATTTTGCAGTATCTTTCCCCTGGAGTGAGGTGGGAATGGGGGGTTTGCAGTATCCTTCCCTCAGGAGTGGGGAGGGAATGGGGATTTTGCAGTATCCTTTCCCTGCCCCACCCACCCACCAAGCCACACCCACACCACACCACGCCCACAGAACCAGTAGTAAAAAAAATTGGATTTCACCACCGCCCCCAACATGTTCTCCAAAGCATCAAGAGAGGTGGACAATGGGAAGGAAGCGTTTTGCAATTCCATCCGATTCAAAACAGAGCTGGAAGGGAGCCCGGAGGTCATCTAGTCCAACCCCCTACTCACGCAGGAGACTCTACCATTTCAGATCAAAATCTCTTCTTGAAAACTTCCAGTGAGGGAGAGCACCCACGGCTTCTGGAGGCAAGCTGTTCGACTGGTTCAATGTTCTCACTGTTAGGAAGGGGCAAAGAGAGACGCAAGCTGGAATTAAGGAGAAACAGTGAGGACAATTAACCAGGCTTGCCTCCAGAAGCGGTGGGTGCTCTCCATCACTGGAAGTTTTTAAGAAGAGCCTGGATAGTCACTTGTCAGAAATGGCATAGGGTTGCCAGCTTGAGCAGCAGGTTGGATCAGAAGAAGACTTCTAAGATCCCTTTTCTGATTCATTGATTGATTGAATGAATGAATGGATTTCCTCCTTAATTCCAGGTTGCTTCACTCCTGGATTAGTTTCCATCTGTTGTTTCTTGTCTTGCCTTCTGGTGCTTAGGGAAATAAGTTGGTCCCTCTCTTCTTTGTGGCGGCCCCTCAATATATCCTGTCCCCTCTAGTCCTTCTTTTCTCTAGACTGGCCAAATGCAATTCCTTCAATCGTTCTTCACGTGCTTTAGTCTCCAGGCCTTTAATCATCTTAGTTGCTCTTCTCTGCACCTTTTCCAAAGTCTCAACATCTTTTTTTTTTTTTAATTTGCATGTTGGCTGGCCAACCACACTCAGGTCCTGCATTTAGACAGAAAAAAACCAAGTACACAGGTATGGAATAGGGAACACCTTGCTTGATAGTAGTAACTGGTGAGAAGGATCTTGGAGGCCTAGTGGACAACCATTTAGATATGAGCCAGCCTTGTGCAGCAGCTGCCAAAAAAGCCAACACAGTTCTAGGCTGCATCAACAGAGGGAGAGAATCAAGATCACATGAAGGGTTAATACCACTTTACAATGCCTTGGTAAAGCCACACTTGGAATCCTGCATCCAGTTTTGGTCACCACGATGTCAAAAAGATGCCGAGACTCTAGAAAGAGTGCAGAGAAGAGCAACAAAGAGGATGAGGGGACTGGAGGCTGAAACATATGAAAAATGGTTGCAGAAATTGGGAAGGTCTAGTTTAATGGAAAGAAGGACCAGGGGAGACATGATAGCAGAGTTCCAGTATCTCAGGGGCTGCCCCAAAGAAGAGGGAGTCAAGCTATTCTCCAAAGCCCCTGAAGGCAGGACAAGAAGCAACAGATGGAAACTAATCAAGGAGAGAAGCAACCTAGAATTAAGGAGAAATTTCCTGACAGTGAGAACAATTCATCAGCGGAACTACCTGCCACCAGAGGTTGTGGGTGCCCCATCACTGGAGGCTTTTAAGAAGAGATCGGACAACCATTTGACTCAGATGCCATAGGGTTTCCTGCCTGAGCAGGAGGTTGGACTAGAAGATCTCTGAGGTCCCTTCCAGCCCTAGAAGTGTCAACATTTGGAGACTTGGCAACTGGTTCATACTTATGACCGTTGCAGTGTCAGACTCACTTAACGACCATGTTACTAACTTAACAATCACATGGATAAAGACACGGTGGATTATTCAGAAGATCTTTAAGAAAAAGATAAGTTTCACCCCACAGTTATCCCAGATCGCAATGTCATTGAAACTAACTTGATGTTAAATTTAATAACGGCAGCAAGACTGTTAGTGGCACCATATTGGAAGAAAGAAGATGTACCTACTACAGAAGGATGGATATTAAAAGTATCAAACTTAGCAGAAGTGGCGAAAATCTTAGCATGTTTGAAAGATCAGTCACAAGAAAGATAGATCGTGGACTGGAGAAGATGGATTGAGTATATTCAAAGCAAATACAGATAGCTCAACAGGCTAAAAGCCTGTTATTAACATCCAGCTGTCTGCAATTATTGCAAGTTCGAGGCTCAAGGTTGACTCAGCCTTCCATCCTTTCTAAGGGAGGTCAATTGAGGACCCAGTTTGTGGGGGCAACAGGCTGATTTTGTATAAAAAATATACAAAAGTATGAAGGCTGTTGCTTAACTCATTGTAAGCCGCCCTGAGTCTCTGGAGAAGGGTGGCGTATAAATCAAATTTTAAAAAAATGCAGAAGAGAAGAGATGAATAGAATAGAATGCAGAAGAGAATAGAAGAATAGAATGCAGAAGAGGAGAGAATAGAAGAATAGAATGCAGGAGAGAAGAATAAAGATAGCTCAGCAGACTAAAGCATTGTAATTAAACACCAGCTGTCTGCAATTACTGTAAGTTCAAATCTCACCAGGCTCAAGTTTGACTCAGCCTTCCATCCTTTCTAAGGTAGGTCAATTGAGGACCCAGTTTGTGGGGGCAACAAGCTGACTTTGTATAAAAAATATACAAAAGTATGAAGGCTATTGCTTAACTCATTGTAAGCCGCCCTGAGTCTCTGGAGAAGGGTGGCGTATAAATCAAATTTTTAAAAAATGCAGAAGAGAAGAGATGAATAGAATAGAATGCAGAAGAGAAGAGAAGAATAGAATGCAGAAGAGAAGAGAATAGAAGAATAGAATGCAGGAGAGAAGAATAAAGATAGCTCAGCAGACTAAAGCATTGTAATTAAACACCAGCTGTCTGCAATTACTGTAAGTTCAAATCTCACCAGGCTCAAGGTTGACTCAGCCTTCCATCCTTTCTAAGGTAGGTCAATTGAGGACCCAGTTTGTGGGGGCAATAAGCTGACTTTGTATAAAAAATATACAAAAATATGAAGGCTATTGCTTAACGCATTGTAAGCCGCCCTGAGTCTCCGGAGAAGGGCGGCATATAAATCTAATTTAAAAAAAAATACGGGACTAAAAAGTTTCAAATAGTATATGAATGAATATTTGGGCTTAATGATGATACATTATTTAGCTGCATAAAAAGGGAGTTAAAGTGAAAAAGAGATGAAAAGACCCTATAGATAGTTAGTATATGTTAGATTAAGATTGTTAAATGAAATACCCTGTATTTCGCTCTGGGAAGTCGGGGGGAGAGAAGGGGGAGGGGAGGGTGGGGTAATGGGGAGGGAGGTGGGGCTCAAAACTTGGTTAAAATGTTTGTAAAGCTTTTCAATTAAAAAAAACAACAACAACCAGAGTGGGTTCACTTAACAAGTGTGGCAAGAAAAGTTGTAAAATGGGACGAAATTCACTCAACATCTGTCTAGCTTAGCAATAGAAATTTTGGGCTCAATTGTGGTCGTAAGTCGAGGATATGTGTACTATATCTGTCTGTCTGTCTGTCTGTCTGTCTGTCTATCTATCTATCTATCTATCTATCTATCTATCTATCTATCTATCTATCTATCTATCTATCCATCCATCCATCCATCCATCCATCCATCCATCCATCCATCCATCCATCCATCCATCCATCCATATTTTTCTGGCTGAAATATCCAGCAGCATCTGGTCCCTTCCCCTGCTTTCCTCATCCTTCTGTTCAACCATTTCTGGAAGGTTGTTTCAGAAAGCCTGAAAGTCATTACAGAAAATATGAGGTGGCCACAACGGTGTGATTAAATCTCTGCTTGGTTTTTATGTGTGTTACATTGATCAGAGCCCGGCGGACGCTCGTACCCTGCAGTGATTTTTGGAGAGCAGGATGGATGCTTCACTGGAACGCCAGCAAATTAACCAGATTTATCGCCGGAGGCCAGAGGTCCACCTCAATTTGAGGGTTTTATGGCACAGAGGAGCCTTGGAAGCCGAGCTTCTCAAACTTGGCAACTTTAAGATGGGTGGAATTATAAAATCACAGGACCGGAAGGGACCTTGGAGGTCTTCTAGACCAACCCCCTGCCCACGCAGGAGACCTTATAACATTCCAGACAAGTGGCTGTCCAATATCTTCTTGAAGACCTCTGGTGATAGAGCACCCACAACTTCTGGAGATAAATTGTTCCACTGGTTGATTGTTCTCCACTATCAGGAAATTTCTCCTTAGTTCTAGGTTGTTTCTCTCCTTGATGAGTTTCCATCTGTTGTTTCTTCTCCTGTCCTTTCTTTCTTCCCTCCCTCCCTCTCATTGCCATCTCCTCCCTCCCTCCCTCCCAAAATTACAGGACTGCAAGGGATCTCTGAGGTCCTCTAGTCCAGCCCCCTGCTCTAGCATTGGTTAGTTCCATGGATTAATTGTTCTCACTGTCAGGAAGTTTCTCCTTAGTTCTAAGTTGCTTCTCTCCTTGATGAGTTTCCATCCGTTGCTTCTTCTCCTGCCTTCAGGGGCTTTGGAGAATAGCTTGACTGCCTCTTCTTTGGGGCAGCCCCTCAAATATTGGAACTCTGATATCCTGTCTCCCCTGGTCCTTCTCTTCACTAGACTAGACATCCCCAGTTCCTACAACCGTTCTTCATATGTGTTGGCCTCCAGTCCCCTCATCCTCTTTGTTGCTCTTCTCTGCACTCTTTCCAGAGTCTCCACATCTTTTTTACATCGTGGCGACCAAAACTGAATGGAGTATCCCAAGTGTGGCCTGACCAAGGCATTATAAATTGGTAGTAACACTTCCTGTGATCTTGATTCTATCCCTCTGTACGTGCAGCCCAGAACTGTGTTGGCTTTTTTGGCAGCTGCTGCACACAGCTGGCTCCGATTGAAGTGGTCACCCATCAGAACCTCTACATCCCTCTCACATTTACTACTGTTGAGCCAGGTATCTCCTATTCCATACCTGTGCATTTGTTTTGTTCTTTAGTCTTTCTCTTTGTTAGACTAGACTTATCCAATTCTTGAGAGTGAAGGTCTGTTCTCCAAGCTTGCGGGCTGATTCCCGAACGTTTCATTACCAGTCTGCGTAACATCTTCAGCAGAGTTTAGGGGACGTCATTGTTGGTGTTCTTCTGTTTATAAGGGCTTCAGGTGTGGATGTGTCAAGTGAGGGCCAGGTGATGGGTCTTGTGATGGGGAGGTCACATTAGGTGAGTGTCATTGGGAGGTGAACTGCTGGTGGTGGTGGAAGTTGCATGGGCTGCTTGTGGGTCAGTGCCCTCTCCGGTTAGCTGTGGGGTTGATTTGGATTCAGAGGGTTTTTGTAGGTCAGTGTGTCTGTGGATGGAATTGCTTGTTGCTCATTCCTCCTCCTCCTCCATCACCACCAATTTTCCTTCTCCTTTTTCTCCTCCTCTTCTTCTTCCTCCTTCTCCTTCTCCCCTTCTTCACCATTCCTCCTCCTCCATCACTGCCAGTTCTCCTTCTTCTCCTCCTCCTCCTCTCCTTCTTTTCTCCTCCTCCCCTTCTTCTCTCCTCCTCCGTCATCATCAGTTCTCTTTCTCCTTTTTCTCCTCTTTTTCTTCTTCCTCCTCCTCCCTTTTTTCCACTCCCCCTCCTCCATCACCACCAGTTCTCCTCCTTTTTCTCCTCTCCTTCCTCCTCCTCCTCCCACTTTTTCTCCACTCCTCCTCCCCTTCTTCTCTCCTCCTCCTCCTCCATCACCAGTTCTCTTTTTTTTCTTCTTCTTCTTTCTCTTCCCCCTTCTTCTCCACTCCTCCTCCTCCATCACCACCAGTTCTCCTCCTTTTTCTCCTCTTCCTCTTCCTCCTCCTCCTCCCACTTCTTCTCCACTCCTCCTCCATCACCACCAGTTCTCCTTCTTCTCTTTCTCCTCCAAGTCTTCTTCATTCCTTCTCCTCCTCCATCACCACCAGTTCTCTTTCTTCTCTTCCTCCTCCACGCCTTCTTCTTCATTCCTTCTCCTCCTCCATCACCACCAGTTCTCCTTCTCCTCCTCTTCTTCCTCCTCCTTCTGCATCACCTCTCCTCTCCTCTTTCCTCCTCCTCCTCCCACTTCTTCTCTACTCCTCCTCCTCCATCACCACCAGTTCTCCTTCTTCTCTTCCTCCTCCATGCCTTCTTCTTCATTCCTTCTCCTCTTCCATTACTACCAGTTCTCCTTCTCCTCCTCTTCTTCCTCCTCCTTCTGCATCACCTCTCCTCTCCTCTTTCCTCCTCCCACTTCTTCTCCACTCCTCCTCCTCTATCACCACCAGTTCTTCTTCTCTTCCTCCTCCATGCCTTCTTCTTCGTTCCTTCTCCTCCTCCATCACCACCAGTTCTCCTTCTCCTCCTTCTCTTCTTCCTTCTCCTTCTGCATCACCCCTCCTCTCCTCTCTTTCCTCCACCTCCTCCTCCATTCCCTTTAATGACACACACACCCTTCAGACACTCAAGAGAAAAACAGAGAAGGTTGCGCAGCCGAAGGTGCTTGTTAGCTGTTCTTTGTCTTAGTGTGCCACCAAGTCCACCCATCTTAAAAAGTTCCCAAGTTTGAGAAACTCTGAGTTAGGATATCAGGAAAGGGATGGTACCACAGGCTTCACCTCTAGTTCAAAGTGTGCAATTCTGACCCTCGGCGCACGAAATTTCCGTGGGGTGTTGAAAGAAGCCAAGATGAAAAGGCCATTCCGTGTGCCACCTATTGTTCTGTCATCCCCCCTCCACTTCCTGTCTTAATTATCAGCTTTGCTCCTTGGGGGTCTCCTGGTCGTTCGCGTAATGAGGACCACTCTTCGTTGTTCTGACACTTGTGTGGAAGGTGTCTTCTGAACCTCAACTTTGGGGTCACAGCTTCCAGCTTCATTCTGGTGGGTGGGAGGGAGAGGGGAGAGGCGGAGAGCTTAAAGTTAGAGCACATTTGCATGGTTTTAGAAGTTGGTGTTGGCTGAGATCACAAAGTGATGGGGAAAAAACATTTTTTTTGGTGGTGGTGGTGGGGAATTGGTCCACAATACGGAGTCACAGAGTTCAGAAGGGATCCTTTAAGCCTGGATGACTCCAACTCCCAGAATTCCTCAGCCATTTCTCTTACCTGCCAAAGTGGAGAGATTGCAGAGGAAGGGATGACAAGAGACTAAGCAAAGCTGGCTGGGGAATTCTGGGAGTTGAAGTCCTCCAGGCTTAAAGTTGCTTCTTGTCCAACCCCCTACTCATGCAGGAGATCCTATACAGAGGTGAAATCCCAAAATTTCCCCTCCCGGTTCTGTGGGCGTGTCTTGGTGGGCGTGGCAGGGGAAGGATGCTGCAAAATCTCCCTTCCCACCCCACTCTGGGACCAGCCAGAGGTGGCATTTACCGGTTCTCCGAACTGCTCAAAATTTCCGCTATCGGTTCTCCAGAACCTGCTGGATTTCCCCCCTCATACTATACCGTTTCAGAAAAATGGATGCACAGTCTCTTCTTGAAAGCCTCCAGTGATGGAGCAATCCACAAATTCTAAAGGCAAGTCGATCCATTGAGTCCTCACAGACGGGAAACTTCCGCTTGGTTCTAGGTTGGATTTTTGAATGATGTTAGCTGGTTAGTTGGGTAATCAAACATTTGCAAACCAACCACTAAGTTCAGAGAGCACCAAGAACTCCACAGTCCTTCTCCTCCTCTCCATACTCCTCTCTCCCTTCTAGCAGTGATGATATTACCTAGTTGGATCATGAAAGGTCTTCAGGAAGACCACCAAGCTCAGAGGACACCATGGACTCCTCTCTCCCCATTTTCTTCTTCTTCTTCCTCCTCCTCCTGCTGTTCTCCACAACTTCCCCACTCCTTTTTTTCATTGATAATGATACCTAGTTCGATCATGAAATGTCTGGAGGAAAACCACCAAGCTCGGAGGGTATCCTCATAGTTTTCCGCCTCCTCTTCTCCTCCTCATCTTCCTCCTCCTCCTCCTCTTCTTCTTCCTCTTCTTCTTCTCCTCCTCCTTCTCCTCCCTCCTCCTCCTTCTCTTCTTCTTCTTCCTCTTCTTCTTCTTCTCCTCCTCCTTCTCCCCCCTCCCCCTCTTCTCCTCCTCCTCCTCCTCTTCTTCTCCTCCTTTCCTCCTCCTCCTCCTCTTCTTCTACTCCTCCTCCTCTTCTTCTCTTCCTCCTCCTCCTCTTCTTTCTCTTCTTCTTCTTCTTCTCCTCCTCTTCTCTTCCTCTTCTCCTCCTCCTCCTCCTCTTCTTCTTCTCCTCCTCCTTTTCTTCTTCCTCTTCTTCTTCCTCCTCTTCTTCTTCTCCTCCTTCTCCTCCTCCTCCTTCTCCTCCCTCCTCCTCCTCTTCTTCTTCTTTCTCTTCTTCTTCTTCTCCTCCTCCTTCTCCCCCGTCCCCCTCTTCTCCTCCTCCTCCTCCTCTTCTTCTCCTCCTTTCCTCCTCCTCCTCCTCTTCTTCTCCTCCTCCTCCTCTTCTCCTCCTCCTCCTCTTTTCCTCCTCCTCCTCTTTCTCTTCTTCTTCTTCCTCTTCCTCTTCTTCTTCTTCTCCTCCTCCTCCTCCTCCTCTTATTCTTCTCCTCCTCCTTTTCTTCTTCCTCTTCTTCTTCCTCCTCTTCTTCTTCTCCTCCTTCTCCTCCCTCCTCCTCTTCCTCCTCCTCTTCTTCTTCTCCTCCTCCTCCTCTTATTCTTCTCCTCCTCCTTTTTTTCTTCCTCTTCTTCTTCTTCCTCTTCTTCTCCTCCTCCTCCTCTTCTCCTCCTCTTCTTCTTCTTCCTCTTCTTCTCCTCCTCTCCTCCTCCTCCTCTTCTTCTCCTCCTCCTCCTCTTCTTTCTCTTCTTCTTCTTCTCCTTCTCCTCCCTCCTCCTCCTCTTCTCCTCCTCTTCTCCTCCTCCTCCTCCTCTTATTCTCCTCCTCCTCCTTTTCTTCTTCCTCTTCTTCTTCCTCCTCTTCTTCTTCTCCTCCTTCTCCTCCCTCCTCCTCTTCTCCTTCTCCTCCTCCTCTTATTCTTCTCCTCCTCCTTTTCTTCTTCCTCTTCTTCTTCCTCCTCTCCTCCTCCTCCTCCTCCTCCTCTTCTTCTTCTTCTTTTTCTCCTCCTCCTCCTCCCTCCTCCTCCTCCTCTTCTCCTCCTCCTCCTCTTCCTCCTCCTCCTCCTCCTCTCTTCAAAACCCTCTCTCCTCTAGCACTGATGATGCTACCCAGTTGGGTCACAAAACGTTGGCAAGAAAACCAGCCAGCTCAGAGAAGCACCGGGGACCCCCACAAAAATGTCCTCTTGTCTCAAACACAATCATGCATTTGAAACTCCTAGAGAAAATCCCAGGATGCGTGTGCCCCCCCCTTTTTAAATGAATCCCCAACTCAGAAGAAATCCGGTAACATCTTTCCTACTCGTACATTTTATTCAAAGGGATAAGTTTTCGTGAGTTCAGACCAACATCGACTAACTTTCTCTCTCTCTCAATACCGCACAATGTCTCTAACGAAGGTCAAAGTGGACTTTTTCAGAAATCTGAAGTCGTTTTTCTCTGCCTTAACAGGGGGATTTACCCTTCCCCGTTTCCATGGCACTGCCCGAAAGGAGCTGCTGGGCCCATGGGTACCATTGTCAATACTGTGTGATTACAAAGAACCTATAATGAGCATCGGAAGAAGCGGCAAAAGATAACATAAAAACCCAAGGCCTTTCACTCTTCTCCGAAAAGCAAGCATCGTAAAAAACAAACAGACAAACAAACAAACAAAAAGCCAGCACTAACAAAATTATTCCGCTTTGTTCGGAAGGTATAAAAACCAAAGCTGCAGATTTGAAAGTAGAGCTGAGTTGGGGAAGGCTTCCTTCGTTCTTCCTTCCCGAAGAGGCGAAAAAGTCTCAGAAAGTCACAATTCCAGATGGAAGTCCTTGACTTACCATCGCAGTTCAGCCCCTCCCCTCCCCAAATTTCTCTCACTAAGCAAGAGGTTTGCTGAGTCAATTTTGCCCCCTTTTACGACCTTTCTCCCCGCAGACGTTAAGCGATCCACTGCCATAGTTAAGGGGGTTAGTTAGTGTTCAATCGTGGTTAACTGATTTGCCAACTGAGCCCATTTTGCTTTGCCCTGGATCGATCTGTTTTGCAACCCCAGCCAAGAAGGATCCCTTCTGGGGAGACCATGGAGGGGAAGAAAGTTGAGATCTGGGGAAGAGATTTTTTTCAGACTGGATCCCAAGGGCGGGGCTTTGCAAACTTTGGAAGATCTATCTGGCTGCTCCCCTTGGACGGGAAGCCGTGTAGGTTGGCAGGCAGGGAGTGTGATTACCCTCGGTTGTTACTGGGATCTTAAAATGTTATTGGGGAGGATATTTATTCTTCTTCTGTGGGTGTTGAAACATTTTTGTTCACTACTCAGAGACACGATGGTAAATCAAGTACTGTAAATAAATAAGCAGCCTCTAAATTTGTATGCAGTGCCATGCTCCTACGATGCCCACGGAGACCCAGAGAGGGCAGGTTGAAAATAGGAACAATTCTGGTTCTCCATCCCCTCTTTTCATTTTTTTGATTTCTTTCTTTCTTTCTTTCTTTCTTTCTTTCTTTCTTTCTTTCTTTCTTTCTTTCTTTCTTTCCCTTTTTTTTCTTTCTTTCTTTCTTTCTCTTTCTTTCTTTCCTACTTCCTCCTTCCCCTCTCATCTGCTCCTTTCCTAATTTCCATCTCTTTCATTCCTTCTTTCTCTCTTCTCCCTTCCTCCCTCCCTTTCCTTCCTTCTTCCTTCTTCTCCTTGTTTTTTGTTTTTTTCTTATTCTTCCTTCCTTTCTTTTTCTTTCTTTTTTGTTTCTTTGTTTCTTCCTTCCTTCCTTCTTCCTTTCCTTTCCTTCTTTCTCATTCCTTCCTCCTTTCCTTCCTTTCCTTTCCTTTCCTTCCTCATTTCTTCCTCCCTCTCATTCCCATCCCCTTCCTTCCTTCCTTCCTTCCTTCCATCCTTTTCTTTTCTTTTGTTCCCATCTCCTTTTTTTTTTAAATTAGGTTTATATGCCGCCCTTCTCCGGAGACTCAGGGTGGCTTACAGTGCGTTAAGCAATAGCCTTCATGCTTTTGTATATTTTATACAAAGTCAGCTTATTGCCCCCACAAACTGGGTCCTCAATTGACCTACCTTAGAAAGGATGGAAGGCTGAGTCCACCTTGAGCCTGATGAGATTCGCACATGGAGTAATTGCAGACAGCTGGTGTTTAATTACAATGCTTTAGTCTGCTTAGTCTGCTGAGCTATCCAGGCTCTTTATTACTGATTTATATGCCGCCCTTCTCCGGAGACTCAGGGCGGCTTACAATGTGCCAAGCAATAGCCTTCATACTTTTGTATCTTCATACAAAGTCAGCTTATTGCCCCCACAAACTGGGTCTTCATTTGACCTATCTTAGAAAGGATGGAAGGCTGAGTCAACCTTGAGCCTGGGGAGATTCGAACATGCAATAATTGCAGACAGCTGAATGTTAATAACAGGCTTTTAGTCTGTTGAGCTATCCAGGCTCCTTTCTTTCCTTCTCATTTCCTCCCTTTCTAATTCACATCACCTTTCTTTCTTTCTTTCTTTCTTTCTTTCTTTCTTTCTTTCTTTCTTTCTTTCTTTCTTTTCTCTTTCTTTCTTTCCTCCTTTCTTCTTTCCACTCATCTCCTCCTTTCCTAATTTCCATCTCTTTCCTTCCTTCTTTCTCTCTTCTCCCTCCCTCCCTTTCCTTCCTTCTTCCTTCTTCTTGTTTTTTGTTTTTTCTTGTTTTTTCTTTCCTTTTTTGTTTCTTTGTTTCTTCCTTCCTTCCTCCTTTTCTTTCCTTCTTTATCATTCCTTCCTCCTTTCCTTTCCTTTCCTTTCCTTCCTCATTCCTTCCTCCCTCTCATTCCCATCCCCTTCCTTCCATCCACCCAGCCATCCTTCTTTCTTTCCATCCTTTTCTTTCGTTCCCATCTCCTTTCTTTCCTTCTCATCTCCTCCCTTCCTTCTAATTCACATCATTCTTCTTCCTTCCTTCCTTCCTTCCTTCCTTCCTTCCTTCCTTCCTTCCTTCCTTCCTCTCTCTCCCCCCCTTCTCCTCCCCTCTTTTTCCTTTTCCTTTCCGTTTCCTTTCCCCCCCACCTCCCTTCCTTTTAATTCCCATCTCCTTCCTTATTTCCTGCCTGCCTGCAAAATGCAAATGTAAGTAGACCATTTCGGTTAAGGGCCAGGCTGCCCTAACTTATATTGGCATCCTTCAGTCTCAAGAGACCTATGGTATCGTGCTCTGGAAAGAAATCCTAAAACAGCATCCAGTGTGACTAAACCTAACTTATAGCAGACACAAATAATGTGCAAATATAGACAGAATAAATCTGGCTAGTTTATGGCCCTATTAAGACCTGTTGGCTCCTCCAAGTACTCAAATATACGATTAATATTGCAACAACATTTTATTTCTCATTCCGATTGCTCCTATTTTAATTACAAAAGTACAACTTAGAAACAGAAAAACAGTTTCAAGAAGATTTTGCACTGGAAACCAAGGAAATATTTCTTTTTCTTTTTTCTTTTTACTATTTTTCTTTTGGTGCAGCTTAGGTAGGGACTGCATTAGATTTTTTGATAACTGCAGCACACGCTGCTGGCTCATATTTAAATGGTTATTAACTTCACTGTTTTTGCATTTGCACTTCTCCTCCACCAGTTCTTCTCCACCCACCTCCTCCTGCTTCTCTATCATCACCAGTTCTTCTTCTCCTCTTCTTCCTCTTCCTTCTCCTTCACCTCCATCAGTTCGCCCTCCTTCTTCTCCTCTCCTCTCTTTCCTACTCCTTCTCTTCCTCCATCACCAGCAGCTTTTCTCCTCTTCTTCTCATCTTCTCCTCCTCCTCTTCCTCCATCACCAGCAGTTTTCCTTCTCCTCCTTCTCCTCTTCTTTCTTCTCCTTCTTCTGCTTCTCCCCTCCCCTCTTTCCTCCTCTTCCACTTCCTCTCCTTCCTCCTCCCTTCCTCCCCATCACCAGTCCTCCTCCTTCTCCTCCTCTTCCTCTCTTCTCCTCTTTCTTCCTCCTCCTTTCTTCTCCTCTTTCCTTCTCTTTCCTCCTCTTTCCTCCTCCTCCCTCCTCCTCCTCCTCTCTTCTCCTCTCCTCCTCTCCTCTCCTCCTCTCTTCTCCTCTTTCCTCCTTCTCCTCCTCTCTCCTCCTCTTCCTCTCTTCTCCTCTTTCCTCCTCCTCTTCTTTCCTCCTCCTCCCCTCTCCTCCTCTTTCCTCCTCTTTCCTCCTCCTCCCCTCTTCTCCTCTTTCATCTTTCCTTCTCCTCCCCTCTTCTCCTCTTTCCTCCTCCTCTCCTCTTTTCTCTTTCCTCCTCCCCCCTCTTCCCCTCTTTCCTCCTCTTTCCTCCTTCTCCTCCTCTTCTCCTCTTTCATCTTTCCTCCTCCTCCCCTCTTCTCCTCTTTTCTCTTTCCTCCTCCCCCCTCTTCCCCTCTTTCCTCCTCTTTCCTCCTTCTCCTCCTCTCTCCTCCCCTCTTCTCCTCTTTCATCTTTCATCTTTCCTTCTCCTCCCCTCTTCTCCTCTTTTCTCTTTCCTCCTCCCCCCCTCTTCCCCTCTTTCCTCCTCTTTCCTCCTCCTCCTCCTCTTTTCTCCTCTTTTCTCCTCTCTTCTCCTCTCTTCTCCTCTTTCCTCCTCCTCTTCCTCTTTCCTCCTCTTTCCTCCTCCATCATTCTTTGATGACAATCCCCCCCCTCGCCCCTCCAAGAGAAAAACGGAGAAGGCGCTTGTTAGCCGTTCTTTGTCTCGGCGGGGCGCGCCAAGCTTTTCCTTTCCCTTCTTTTCTTTCCTGCCTTGAGGACCAGGGGCTCAAACTACCCCCCACCCCCACGGCAGCCTTATCGCCTCCTGCCAACCTCCCTGCTCCCCGCGTCTCCATCTGCATATGAATCAATCGCGCCCGCACGAAACGCGGCAGCTGACAAACACATCCACAAGCCCCCGGGAAGAGAGCCGCCTCCATTCACCGCTCAGCCGGTTGCAGAACCCCCCCCCCACCCCTCCACCCCTTCGCTCGCCCCCCGAAACACGCTCGGGGCGCCCTCGGTGCCAACGAAGAGCCAACCCAATTAATTCCACTTCGCCTTAATAGCCCATTAAAGCCTTTGTCGGGCTGGCATTTCCCCCCTGGCACGTCGCTCTCCGCTTGGCAATGCCATTCATGAAAGAAAGAAAGAAAGAAAGAAAGAAAGAAAGAAAGAAAGAAAGAAAGAAAGAAAGAAAGAAAGAAAGAAAGAAAGAAAGGGAAACCAGTTGGAAATGGGGTGGGGCGGGTTTGGAGCGCGGGGGGGGGGCGAAGAAAGGCGCCTCGAAAAGAAAAGCAGGGGGTGACTCACGTCGTGGCTGGCGGGGGCCCGATCCTTCCTGTATCCCCTCCTCTCCATCCCCCCCCCCCCACCCAGTCTTCATTAGCGGCCGTTCATCAAAAGGCTTGCAAACAAACAAACAAACAAACAAAAAAACCACTCAAAAAACTCCACTCTATTCACGGCCAGGGAGGTTCAGGTGTGTCAAGCAGGTGACAGCAGTACAGAGAAGCCCCCGGAGATCTCCAGCAGGAAAAGAACAGAAAATATAGAATAACAAGAGTTGGAAGGAGCTTTACAGGTAATAATCTATAGACATTAGAACAGAAGAGAACAGAGCAGAATAGAATAGAATAGAATAGAATAGAATAGAATAGAATAGGATAGGATAGGATAGGATAGGATAGGATAGGATAGGATAGGATAGGATAGGATAGGATAGGATAGGATAGGACAGAACAGAACAGAACAGAACAGAATAGAATAGAATAGAATAGAATAGAATAGAATAGAATAGAATAGGGAGAGGAGAGGAGAGGAGAGGAGAGGAGAGGAGAGGAGAGGAGAGGAGAGGAGAATAGAATAGAATAGAATAGAATAGAATAGAATAGAATAGAATAGAATAGAATAGAATAGAATAGAATAGAATAGAATAGAATAGAATAGAATAGAAGAATAGGCTGAGGAGAGGAGAGGAGAGGGAGAAGAGAAGAGAAGAGAAGAGAAGAGAAGAGAAGAGAAGAGGAGAAGAGAGGAGAGGAGAGGAGAGAAAAGAAAATAGGAGAGGAGAGGAGAGGAGAGGAAAATAGAATAGAATAGAATAGAATAGAATAGAATAGAATAGAATAGAATAGAATAGAATAGAGAGAGGAGAGGAGAAGAGAAAAGAGAGGAGAGGAGAGGAGAGGGAGAGGGAGAAGAGAAGAGGAGAAGAGAAGAGAAGAGAAGAGAAGAGAAGAGAAGAGAAGAGAAGAGAAGAGAAGAGAAGAGAAAATAGGAGAGGAGAGGAGAGGAAAATAGAATAGAATAGAATAGAATAGAATAGAATAGAATAGAATAGAATAGAATAGAATAGAATAGAATAGAATAACAGAGTTGGAAGAGACCTTGGAGGTCTTCTAGTCCAACCCCCTTTTCAAGCAGGAGACCCTGTCCCATCTCAAACGAATGGCCCTCCAGTCTCTTCTTGAAACCCTGCAGGGATGAAGCACCCACAACTTCTAGTGGCAAGCCATTCCACTGGTTAATTGTCCTCACTGTCAAAAAGTATCTCCTACTTTCCAGGTTCCTTCTCTCCTTGATGAGTTTCCATCCGTTGTTTCTTCTCCTGCCTTCAGGGGCTTTGGAGAATAGATTGACTCCCCTCTTCTTTGGGGCAGCCCCTGAGATATTGAAACACTGCTATCATGTCTCCCCTAATTCTTCTTTTCCTTAAACTAGACTTCCCCAATTTCAGCAACTGTTCTTCGTATGTTTTAGCCTCCCGTCCCCTAATCCTCTCGGTTGCTCTTCTCTGCATTCTTTCTCTGCAATTTGGTAAGGAAAAACGGCATTTCTTTAGGCAAGGAGCATGCAAAAGTCAGGAAAACAATTTCTCCTGAACAGGGGTGTGCAAAATTTAGAGCCTTGCTTGCGTTGGAGAAGAGCAGGGGTACCACAGTCAACGTTTCTGTGACCCAAACGAACTAACAAGATATTTTGCAGATAAGGATGCTTGAGATCGGTCACTTAAGAAAAATCAGGAAAGCTGTCTCTTCGAGCTGGCTCTTGACAAGTCTCCAGATGCTTCAATGGGCTCAAAATGCATGCTTTTGTGCAAACATTTGCACATTAGCACACATGGCAGCTCTCTTGCAGAGCTGCATTGGCTGTCAACCCTACCTGGCCTGTGCCAGGATTATTTGAACCGTATATTCCAAATTATATCCACCTGACTCACCAGAGGAGGGAGGCAGGAAATGTTACAGGTATCCCCTCTTAAGGAGGTCCATCTAGTACAGTGTTTCTCAACCTTGGAAGCTTGAAGATGGGTGGACTTCAACTCCCAGAATCCCCCAGCCAGCGCTGCTGGCTGGGGGATTCTGGGAGTTGAAGTCCACGCATCTTCAAGCTTCCAAGGTTGAGAAACATTTATCTAGTGGAATCCAGAAGAAGGGCCTTCTCCATGGTGGCTCCCTCCCTGTTATTAGAAGCACCATCTTTTCCCACTTACATCTACCCAACCCTGAAGACCTGTTCCTGCCAAGGGGCCAGGGGAGCCCAGGGATAGAGGGAGCCCATCAACTTGTTGGTCTGTTCTCATCAGAGTTTATTAGGCTTCTATTGGGTTTTTAATTTCTGTAAGCTCCCTGGAATCACCATCAGTGAGTTGGGCAGCCATATATATTTTCTAGACAGACAGACAGACAGACAGACAGACAAGATAGGTAGGTAGGTAGGTAGGTAGGTAGGTAGGTAGGTAGGTAGGTAGGTAGATAGATAGATGATAGATAGATGATGGATGGATGGATGGATGGATGGATGCATAGGTAAATGATAGATTGATACAGCAGATGATTGATAGAGATAGATTTTATTATGTTATTACTTCATTTTATATTTTCCTTTATTTTATTTTATTATTTCTATCCCGCCCATCTCCCCTGTAAAGTGACTTTGGGTTGCTTTTATTGAATTTTATTGAATTTAGCAGAGAAAATGGAGAGGAACATGAATAGATTTTCCTCTACAGGAACATATTTTGCCGCAGACAAAGTTTTCCATCTGGGACCCTGGCTGATTTCCATATCTATTCCCTCTCACTGAGCCTCCATCAAATGTTTGTATCATTATCTGAGCTGGAAAAGATGCTTGTGTCTTTTTCTTTAAAAAAAAAAAATCTATCCCTAATTATAGAGCCAAAAAAAAAAAAAAATTAAATTCCTGTATTTGGATGGACAAATCCAGCTGTATCTTCTGTTTCCAGCTGCCCTTATTGTCAACGTTGAAGATTCTTTGTCAAATTCATCAGAGGCAGCATCTTGGGTTTTGTAAGACAGAAGAACAGAATGAAAGAGCAACAGATGTGGAAGAGACATTCTCCGACCCCCTTCTCAAGAAGAAAACACTATACCACCAAGAGCCTTGGTGGCGCAGCAGACTAAGTACTGTAAAGTACTATTAAGTAGCACCAGCTGCCCGCAATTATTGCAAGTTCGAACCTCACCAGGCTCAAGGTTGACTCAGCCTTCCATCCTTTCGAGGGAGGTAAAATGAGGACCCGGATTGTGGGGGCAATAAGCTGACTTTGTATTAAAAAAAAGAACACCAATTGGGGGGGCCCGAAAGCCCTACTAAGCAGGTATATACAAGAGTAGGAAGCCCATTGCTTAACGCATTGTAAGCCACCCTGAGTCTTCGGAGAAGGGCGGCATATAAATTGAAATAATAAATAAATAAATAAATAAATAAATAAATAAATAAATAAATAAATAAATAAATAAATAAATAAACAAACCAGTGATCACTAACCTTTTTGCTGTTGCGTGCCAAAAGTGGGGAGGGGAGCATGGGAGCGTCACACACACATGTGCCCACACCCATAATTCAATGCGCCCTGCCACCCCCACATGCGTGTGTGACCCCCCCATGCCCCCACCGCTTTTAGCACGCGATGGCACAGTGGGCCCAGTAGGCCTTTTTTTTTCGCCCTCCCCAGGCTCCAGAGGCTTTCTTGGAGCCTGGGGAGGGTGAAAACGGCCTACTCCACCCCCCAGGAGGTCCTCTGGAGGCCTGTTTCCCAACTTCCAGTGAGACCGGAAGGCCCGTTTTTCACCCTCCCCAGGCTCCAGAGGCTTTCTTGGAGCCTGAGGAGAGCAAAAATGGCCTTCCCCACCCCCCCACATCCCCCCGGAGACCCTCCGGAGGCCGGAAACGGTCTGTTTCTGGACTTCCGGTGGGCCGGGAAGGCCCGAAAATCAGCTGGCTGTCAAGTGCATGCACGCTGAAGCTGAACCATAGCAACACTTGCATGCCCACAAATATGGCTCTGTGTGCCACCTCACAACTTCTGGAGGCAAGTTGTTCCACTGGTTAATTGTTCTTGCTTTCAGGAAGTTTCTCCTTAATTCCAGGTTACTTCTCTCCTTGATTAATTTCCATCTGTTGCTTCTTGTCCTGCCTTCAGGTGCTTTGGAGATAGATTGCCCCCCTATTCCCCCTAAGAAGGATGAGAAGAAGAAGGAGAAGGAGGAGCAGGAGGAGAAGGAGGAGGAGAAGGAGGAGGAGGAGGAGGAGGAGGAGGAGGAGGAGGAGGAGGAGGAGGAGATGAAGGATGAGAAAAAGGAGAAGAAGAAGGAGAAGGAGGAGAAGAAAGAGGAGAAAGAGGAGGAGGAGGAGGAAGAGAAGGATGAGAAGAAGAATGAGAAGGAGGAGCAGGAGAAGAAGGAGGAGAAGAAGAAGGAGAGGGAGGAGAAGGAGAGGGAGGAGAGGAAGAAGGAGAAGAAGGAGGAGGAGAAGGGGAAGATGAAGGATGAGAAGAAGGAAAAGAAGAAGGAGAAGGAGAAGAAGGAGGAGGAGAAAGAGGAGGAGGAGGAGGAGGAAGAGAAGGATGAGAAGAAGAATGAGAAGGAGGAGCAGGAGAAGAAGGATGAGAAGAAGGAGAAGGTGAAGGAGGAGAAGAAGAAGGAGAGAGAGGAGAAGGAGAGGGAGGAGAAGGAGAGGGAGGAGAAGGAGAAGATGAAGGAGGAGAAGAAGGAGGAGGAGGAGGAGAAGGAGAGGAAGAAGAAGGAGGAGAAGGAGTAGAAGGAGGAGGAGGAGGTGAAGGAGGAGAAGGAGAAGGAGAAGGAAGAGAGTTAGATGAATCTTTTTGAAGGTAGAGCCAGCAATGATCACAAGGTCAGGCAGCTCGACGTTTCATTAAACTGCCCCCTTTTTATCTAAAAACTGACTTCAATGCCTGAGATGCCTTCATAACCAAAGATATTGACTTTTACAGTTTCCAGACAATTGACGCTTCTGCTTGTCCTTTAATCTCTTCGACGTTCTCTGTGGATCTTCGTGCCCAGCAAAACAAAGCCTGTTATTACTTCGAAAGCCAATATTTGCATTGCGATGGCAATGTCGGTTAACATCATCTCTGGATTCGTTTTGGGTTTCTTTTCTTTTCTTCTTTTTCCCTGTTGAGCAGCAAACCAATTTTTTGCACTTCGTTGCCATTCTTCATTCTTCCGGCACTGAGCTACAGATAAATTCTGCATCCAGGTGAAAGCTATCAGGTCACAAATATACAACATTGGCACCCTCGTTTTCCACTTCTGAACAATTGAACAAATCCATGTTTCCTTTACTCTCTGAGTGGGTCACCCTGCAAATTCGTCAACGGAAACGGTGGTTGGGTTCAGACAATCGGCAATTTCTTGCAATCCTCGCTGTTCAAAGACTTCAGAGTCGTGAAGTTTTTATTTATTATTATTATTTTTTGTATCCAGCCTTTATTATTTTTCACAAATAAGATGATGAACGTACCTAATACTTTTTCCTTCTCTAAGATGGGACTAGAACTCACTGTCTCCTGGGGATTGGCTTAAAGTCACCCAATCGACTTTCATGCATAAAATGGAACTAGAACTCCCCATCTCCTCATGATTGGTCTAATTTCCATGCTTAAGATGGGACTAGAACTCACTGTCTCCTGGTGATTGGCCCAAAATTACCCAGTTGGCTTTCATGCCTAAGGTGGGACTAGAACTCCCCAACTCCTGGTGATTGGTCCAAAGTCAGCCAGCTGGCTTTCATGCATAAAATGGAACTAGAACTCCCTATCTCCTCGTGATTGGTCTAAAGTCACGAAGTCGGTTTCCATGCATAAGGTGGGACTAGAACTCCCCGTCTCCTGGTGATTGGCCTAAAATCAAGTCAGTTTTCATGCCTAAGGTGGGACTAGAACTCCCATCTCCGGACGATTGGCCCCCACGCCATCTGAGTTTCATGCCTAAAGTGGGACTAGAATTCACCGTCTCCCAGTTTCTAGCCTGGTGCCTTAACCAGCAGACCAAACTGGCACTCTCTTGTACCACAAAGTGGGAACCTGAAACAAAAGCTCCAAATAACTGGATTCTGATGAAATATTAAAAGCATTTATTTATTTACCGGCATGAAAAAGATTTAAATGGCCGCCAAACACCCATGTCGTGTTGGTTCCAGGAAGTGCTTTTTCTAGGAAACGCCGGGACAATCTCCTGAGTCCAGCCAGTCCAGCCAAATTGGGTATCTGTTGGGGTGTGTGCGTATGTGTGCATGATTGTGTGTGTGTGTGTGTGAGAGAGAGGGGGGGGTGCAAGTAGGTAGTATTAGATGCAAGCAGTTCCAAAACAAACAGACTTTATTAGAACAGCTGAGAATTAACTCATTCTCAGCGTCATCCAAACTAAATCAAAACAAACTCTTCATAACACAAATTCTTCAGTCTAATCACCAACCTGGGTATAATTAGGCAAACTGCCAAAGGCTTCTCTTGGCAAAAGTTCAAAAGCAGAAGACGCCTACAAGAGGTAAGTGCAGCAAGACTATCAACATTGCTTTCTGACAAAGAGACCAAGAGCCGTTGCTGGTCTTTTAAGCCTTCTGGGAGAGGCCAATCATCTCCTGGCCTTACTCCTGAGTCGTCCTCTCTGCTTTAGCTGCTCCTGCCTTCTGGCAGCTCTTCTCATGCATGCACTAGGAACAGACTCCTCCTGTTCCTCTGCGTCTCTACTATCAGACTCTGGAGGCTCTGGAATCCACGTATAACTCCCCGATGGTCCTGGCCCCATCACTGCCTCCGACGCAGAGCCCTCATCCGGGCCTTCCCCAGCCTCCAGGACTGGTCCATATTCTTCCTCAGCCTCATCTCTTTCTGACTCCACTGCCAGCTCCACAAGTAAACAAGTAAACTCAATCTTTTAGCCACTGTTTGACATTATAACGTCAAAAAAACGGGACTAACCACCGATCCTCGCACTTATGACCAGAGCAGCATCCCCGTCGTCACGCTGTCAGAATTCACACACTTGGCAACTAGCATCCCGGGGTCTTATGATTGCCATGTGTGATCTCTCCCAGCGGGCTTCTGACAAGCAAAGTCAAGGCGGGACCTCAATTGAGCCCGAAATTTCTGTTGCTAAGTGAGACATTCCATAAGCGAGCTTTGCCCCATTTTTTTATTGACCTTGCTTGCCACGGTCGTTCAGTGAATCACTGCAGTTGCTAAGTTAGTCACACGGTTGTTAAGTGAATCCGGCTTCCCCGTTAACACGGCTTGTCAGAAGGTCGCAAAAGAGAATCCACGACATGACCTCAGGACACCGCAACTGTCATAAGTGCGTGCCGGTTGCCAAGCCCCTGAATTTTTTTTTTTTATTGAAAAAGTTTTACAAATACAAATTTTCCCCCTTTCCCCCCCTTTCCCCTCCCTAACTCTCCCTAACCCTTCCCTCCCCTCCCTTGACTTCCCTTGTAACCTTAGAATTACAATTCATTTTTAACTCTCCAAATATTAAAAGGTAAAATCCAAATCATATCATAATTCCCCCCAACTACTCTGCACCCTGTATATACTATAAATTTCTACATAACATTCAGCTAAAAGCAATCTGATACTTCTTTGTTTGATATTTATTCTGCACATAGTCTATCCATTTCTTCCATTCCCATACAAAAGTTTCTTGAGTCCGGTCTTTTAAATATGCTGGTATCTTTGCCATTTCAGCAAAACTGGCCACCTTCAAAGTCCATTCTTCAATAGTAGGTAAAACATCTTTTTTCCAATATTGTCCAATCAGTAACCTAGCTGCTGTAACCATATATAATATCAGTTTTGTTTCATTCACTGAGAAATCCTTAAATATACCCAGTAAAAACAGTTGAGGAGAAAATTGGAGTTTCTTCTTCAAAACATTTTGCATGACCCACCAAATTTTGATCCAAAAAGCCTTCACTTTTTTGCAAGTCCACCATATATGGTAATATGTAGCATCTAAGCAATCACATCTCCAACATTTTGGCTGAACATTAGGATACATGCACAACAATTTCTTAGGATCTAAATGCCACCTATAAAACAAGCCCCTGAATTTTGATCAACTGTGGGTCGTAAGTGTGAAAAACAGTCATAAGTCACTTTTATCAGCGCCGTTGTAACTTCAAGCGGTCACTAAATGAACTGTTGTAAGTTGAGGATTACCCGTACTCACTGTTGGGACAGGATCGGTTCCCCCTCCTCATTCCAATCACTCCCCTTCTCAGAAATAGGGAACTATGCAGTGGTGGGTTTCACATTACGTTACTACAGTTCGCCGTGGCCACGGCCGATTTGTGCGTGAACCTGTCTTCCACACATGCACTTTATTCGTGTGTGCACCTTCCACACAACCTCAAACATGTGCCTAAATAGGATGGCATAGAGCTGGGGCGGAGGCGGAGGTGGGGGTGGGGCGGGCCCATGATTTCCGCTACCAGTTCGGGCATGATTTCCGCTACCAGTTCGGGCATGATTTCCGCTACCAGTTTGGGCGTGATTTCCGCTACCAGTTCGGGCAAACCAATTCAAACCAGCTGAATACCATCTCTGGTAGTGACCCCCAACTCTTTGCCCCCCCCCCAAGTCAAAGAGGAAGAGAACAATCACACAATCACACCCAGGTGTCTGCTTTTGAACCAATTCTCTAGGAGGTTTGAGGCATTCAAAAAGAGAGAGGTCGAACTTCTGCAGACTTCTCAAGACGATGATCCGAAAGGAAATGAATGCCTCACAAACGAGAAACCGAAAAAAAAAAAATTAAAAGGAAATTTCTCCTTCGGGAAACAGGGGGGAAAAAATTGCTTCACTCAATGGCTTGATTAGCATTTCCCCCGGCTTGCAGGAAAGTCACCCATTTTCTCCTTTTCATCCCATCCCGCTGGTGTTTTTGTTCCCCGGTTTGAAAGCGCCTTGAGATTTGCCACCTGCCGGAATCGTTCGCTCATTCCTGCATCTTTTCGGGTTTGGGGGAGGAATTTTCTCGGATTGGCTGAAAGGAAAAGCCGTTGCAAAACAGGAGAAAGGGTGGGAAAGGATAGGATCTTGACGAATAAAGGATAAATTTTGTAGTTCGGAGTTGAAATGAGGGGTCCCTGGTGCTCTCTGAGCTTCCTGCAAACGTTTCATTACCCAAGGAGGTAACATCCATCCATCTATCCATCTACAGTATCTATCTATCTATCTATCTATCTATCTATCTATCTATCTATCTATCTATCTATCTATCTATCTAATCATCTACCTACCTTCCTACCTACCTACCTACCATCCATCCATCCATCCATCCAACATCTGTCTATCTATCTATGTCTGTCTAGCTGTCTGTCTATCATCTCTCTGTGTCTCTCTGTCTCTCTCTCTCTCTCTCTCTCTCTCTCTCTTCTATCTATGTCAATTCCTCTCCCTCTCTTCCTCTCTCCCTCCCACCTTCCATCCACACGTCATTGGATTTGTGCCCATTTCCCCAACAACTTTGCAAAAAATGTAACTCCCACAGGATTCAAAAAGAGCAAACTTTCAAAAAAAAAAAAAACCCCAAACCCTACCACCCTTGATTTTTCCTTCTCTGTTTCTTGGACCAGCCTTCCTTCCCTTCCTCGGGATTCTCTTTCCTCCGATAGTGACAGCTGAAAGTTGCCTTCCTTCCCCTCCTTCCTTCCCTCTTCCCTGCTTGTGTTTATTCAATATTCTTGAAATATCCCTAGGGTTCCTTTTAATGGGTATTCGTTAAATAGAGTTGGGGGAGGGTTGTCGGTCAGCTTGCAAGAGGGATCTGTTCTTATCTAATGCACATCAGGGAATCTGTCTCCTTCCAAAACTCTCAGAAATCCACTCAGGGATGAGATTCCATCCTTATTTGCCTCCAGATGTTTGCTAACCTTGATAGGCATTGGAGACCCTTCAAAATTAATTTTCCTCGTGTCAGCCGTGCCGAGGCACAGGGGAGGCAGGCTTCAGTTACGAGGAAAAAAAATCTCTGTTTTCTCTCGAGAGACAAATGCTGATAAACCAAAAAATTTTCCTTTTTTCCCCCCTCTGGAGAGACAAATGCTGATAAACCGTCAGCCGAGAAAACTACACAGAGCGAAAGGGATTAGAAAAGAAAAGGACAGGCGAAGGGAAAGAGAACACACAACAGAGGCCCCAGGGAGTCTGGGTTAGAGATAAAAAATTTAAAAAATATAAAATATTCCATTTCTTGCTTCGTATCAGAATGTTCCACCTGTGGAGAGGTTGCTGGACCCTGGAGGGGGATAGTTTGGCCGGGTTTGCTTTGCTCTCAAATATTTGACTTTGAAACTTTGGAGAAGAAGATGTCCGCAGATCCCGTAGTTTTCAAACTTTGCAACATGGTGTAAGATATGTGGACTTCAACTCCCAGAATTCCTCAGGCAACATGGTGTAATATATGTGGACTTCAACTCCCAGAATTCCCCAGCCAGCATGAGTGGACTTTGATTCCCAGAATTCCCCAATAATGGCCTTTGGCTCCCAGAATTCCCAGAATAAAAAAGTAAAATAAAATATAAAATAAAATAGAATATAAAATAAAGTAAAACAATAGAATAAAATGAAATATAAAGTAAATAAAACAATGAAATGAAATACACGTAAAGAGTAAAGTAAAAAGTACAGTATAAAGTAATACAGAAATAAAATATGGGTAGTCCTTGATTTACAACTGCTCGTTTAGTGACTGTTCAGAGTTACAACAGCACTGAAAAACAAGATTGATGACCAGTTTTCACACTTATGACCGTTGTAGCATCCCTACGGCCACGTGATCAAAATTCAGATACTTGGCAACTGGTTCATAGTTATGGGTCTCAGCTTCCGCTGAGTTATGGGTCTCAGCTTCCACGTGCAACATGATTGGGTGTGTGTGTGATCTATGAGAACCAGGGGTGAAATGTTCCTGGTTCAGACCAGATCACCCGATCCAGTACCGATGGCAGCGGGTGGTTCAGAGAACCAGTAGCAAAAATTCCTATGCCTCCCTTGCCCAGCTGAGCTGGGCGATCATCAGAGGCTTTTTTTAAAAAATTTTTAAAAGCATTTTTTTCTACAACCTCTTCAGCCGAAAAAATGCTTTTAAAAGTGTTTTTTTAAAAGCCTCTGATGATCACGCAGCTCAGCTGGGATCATCAGAGGCTTTTAAAACCATGTTTTCTACAACCTCTTCGGCTGATGACAAGTTAGAGAGCTTGTCGAAACGTTGCCAAAAAGAAAACTTTTAAAGGGTTGGTTAGGATTTTAGCCAGAGTCTCAAAAGACCTTACAAAGTGTTTTGTTGGGATTTTGGAGGATTTTAAGCTGGGATTTTAGCCAGGATTTTAAGCATTTTAATTAACAGGCTTTTAATGACGTGGGAAAACACCCGAGATTTTAATTTTCTACATTTCTAGTATATCATATACATACCGTTATAATATATTCTCTTAATCTAAATATTTTATTTACATTTAACATAAACAGGTACCTAATTTCCTTTCCACAATTTATATTTTCCCATTTGTTTCCATATTCCTCCACCTAATTTAACCATTGTTTAGTTTTCTTTGGTCCCCCCCTTTTCCCCCCCTTTCTCCTCCAGCCATTTATACCATTTCTCCCAGACTAAGTAGTATTCTGTTTCATCTTTTTCTTGTATCTCCTTTGTGAGCTTATCCATTTCCGCACACTCCATAATTTTTCTAATCACCTTGTCTTCTGATGGTATGTCATCGTTTTTCCAGTTTATGTAAGGTAGTTACTTACTCCCTTACCAAGTTATGTATTACAGTACTGTTACTCTTCCCATTTTTCCTATTACCTATTTCCTTATCTTCTTATGACTATGACTTTGTTGCTTGTATCTTACGATTTATATTCATTGTTTTACTCAGTATCCTGGCATGATTTCTGCTGACGGCTTACTTCGTATCCTATGACTATCACTAAGTGTTGTATCTTATGATTTATGATGGATGCATTTTTATGATGACTGTGACCATGACTTATGCTTTTGTGCACAAGGAGAACTTATGCACTGAAGACCAATTCCTTGCGTGTCCGATCATGTTTGTCCAATAAAGAATATTCTATTTCTGTTTCTATTCTTTCTATTCTTTCTATTCTTTCTCTTTTCATTTCTTCCATTTCTATTTCAACTGACTTTTTGAGGGTTCAAACTGAATTTTAATCACACCTGCAAATCTATTGGCAGTCAGTGCAAGGAGGTTCTAACTTAGAATAGAGTAGAGTAGAGTAGAGTAGAGTAGAGTAGAGTAGAACAGGACAGGACAGGACAGGACAGGACAGGACAGGAGAGGAGAGGAGAGGAGAGGAGAGGAGAGGAGAGGAGAGGACAGGACAGGACAGGAGTGGAGTGGAATGGAATGGAATGGAATGGAATGGAATAGAATAGAATAGAATAGAATAGAATAGAATAGAATAGAATAGAATAGAATAGAATAGAATAGAATAGAATAGCACAGGAGAGGAGAGGAGAGGAGAGGAGAGGAGTGGAATGGAGTGGAGTGGAGTGGAGTAGAGTAGAGTAGAGTAGAGTAGAATGGAGTGGAGTGGAGTGGTATGGAATGGAATAGTAGAATGGAGTAGAATGGAGTAGAGTAGAGTAGAATAGAGTAGGGTTGGTAGGGTAGGGTAGGGTAGGGTAGGGTAGGGTAGGGTAGGGTAGGAGTGGAATGGAATGGAATGGAATGGAATGGAATGGAATGGAATAGAATAGAATAGAAGTGGAGTGGAGTAGAACAGAACAGAACAGAACAGAACAGAACAGAACAGAATTCTTTTTTGGCCAAGTGTGATTGGACACACAAGGAATTTGTCCTGGTGCATACGCTCGCAGTGTACATAACTTAGTTAGAACTGAGGAATCTTCTTGGACGCGAAGCGAAACATTTTCAAAGAAAAAGCCAAGAATGTTCAGGTGCCTTTTTGGTGGGGGGTGGGGGGGAACACAACACTTTTGAGCTAAACTTCCTTTGTAAGAGTCTCACAGAGCCTGATTGTGCTGGAGGTCAGTGTGTTCTCTCTAAAAAATTTACGTCTTTCATTTTACTCTTGGAAATTGGCCTTTGAGACTTTTCTCTGTGTTTAATGGTCTTTTTTCAATTAGTTTTTAATAGAGAAGTTGATTTTACTTTTTTTATTAAAGACTTTTTTTCCCCATGTGTCTGCGGAGATTCTCGGCCATCCAGCTTGTCTCAAATGTGCTTTTTTCAAAAAACCACTGGATTTTCTTGGTGTTTTTCCTTGAAGATATTTCGCTTCTCATCCAAGAAGCTTCCTCAGTTCTGACTGAATGGTGCAGAGGAGGGGGAGGGAGGAGGGATGGAAGGATTAATTCTGATCGAGTTTAAAAAAAAAAACCAGTACAAATTTAAATAAAAATAAAAACAACAGAAACGGGTGAATAGAAAATAGAAATAAAAGTCAACGAAGGAAAGAAAAAAAGAAAAATAGGTACAGGGAGTTCTGGACTTACGACCGCCTTTGAGGCCAAAATTTCTGTTGCTAAGTGAGACAGGGGTCAAGTGAGTTTTTGCTCCGTTTTACGACCTTCGTTTCTTGCCAGGGTTGTTAAGCAAACCACTGCAGTGTCAGAAGATCGCAAGGGGATCACGTGACCCCAGAAATTTTGGGCTCGATTGTGGACGTTAAGCCGAGGATTTCCTGTATTCAATTCAATTCAGTTCAGTCCATTTCATTTCATTTCATTTCATTTCAATTCGATTCATTTTTTTTAAAGCTGCAAAATTAGATTTATCTCACTGAATAAATCATAAATTATAAATCATAAAGGACTGCCTGTATTCAATTTGTGGGAAAGGAGAAAGGAATATATCATTTGTTTACAGAAATTGTAGAAGGACATACTAATCCTTGGAAAAGAATGCACTCTGCATTTTTCTCAACTCATAAATGTTGCTCGAGCGTAAAGCGGCACGTAGGAACGAAGGGATGTGAGTCCCTTGTTATGTTCAAAACTGGTTCCAGCTAGAATTTGCTAGCAATGAGAGACAGATCTAGAAACTAATCATTATTGCAGATAAATTGTAAATAAGGGGCAGGAAAAAATGTCTTTATTTTAGGAGCCTCGGAAAGATTGTAACGGCCTGATTATTCCGCCAAGGAGGAAGAGACGGGAGACAAACTTACAATCATCATCATCATTTAATGATCCCATAATCCCTTGCAGGGTGGAGTCTGGGCTACTGAATGGAGCTGAGCGTTTACTGGCCAGATGCCTTTCCTGTCGCCAATGAGGAGTTATATACAGCAGATATATTCTCATCATGCCCAGAGAGAGAAATATCTGCCTTCACCTAGGATCAAACTCACAGCCTCCTGATTGTGAGGGGAGAGCTCCATCTCTAGGCTACCGCACCACTTGGGAGACAAACTTGCAACGGAGATAGGGAATATAAAGGCAGTATATCGATGGCTTAAAGTACGTCCACTGAACCTGTGAGTATATGATCCACCCTCTTTGCAAAGTAGCAAAATAAAAATTACCATTGTTTTCTTTTATAAGTTTTGGCTTGTAATCATTTTAAACTAGACAACAAATCCCACACATTCAACTCAACTCAACTCAACTTAATTCAACACAACTCAACTCAACTCAACTCAACTCAATTCTTCAATTTTTTTTAAAAAAAGCTGCAAAATCAGGTATATCTCACTGAAAAACAAATCCCACACATTCAACTCAACTCAACTCAACTCAACTCAACACAATACAACACAACTCAACTCAACACAACTCAGCTCAACTCAACTCAACTCAACACAACTCAGCTCAACTCAACTCAACACAACTCAACTCAACTCAACTCAACTCAACTCAACTCAATTCTTCAATTTTTTTTAAAAAAGCTGCAAAATCAGGTATATCTCACTGAAAAACAAATCCCATACATTCAACTCAACACAACTCAACTCAACACAACTCAACTCAACTCAATTCTTCAATTTTTTTAAAAAAGCTGCAAAATCAGGTATATCTCACTGAAAAACAAATCCCACACATTCAACTCAAATCAACTCAACACAATACAACACAACTCAACTCAACACAACTCAGCTCAACTCAACTCAACTCAACACAACTCAGCTCAACTCAACTCAACACAACTCAGCTCAACTCAACTTAACTCTTCAATTTTTTTTAAAAAAAGCTGCAAAATCAGATGTATCTCACTGAAAAACAAATCCCATACATTCAACTCAACACAACTCAACTCAACACAACTCAACTCAACTCAATTCTTCAATTTTTTTTAAAAAGCTGCAAAATCAGGTATATCTCACTGAAAAACAAATCCCACACATTCAACTCAACTCAACTCAACACAATACAACACAACTCAACTCAACACAACTCAGCTCAACTCAACTCAACTCAACTCTTCAATTTTTTTTAAAAAAAGCTGCAAAATCAGGTGTATCTCACTGAAAAACAAACCCTACACATTCAACTCAACTCAACTCAACTCAACACAACACAACACAACACAACTCAACTCAACTCAACTCAACTCAATTCTTCAATTTTTTTTTAAAAAGCTGCAAAATCAGGTATATCTCACTGAAAAACAAACCCCACACATTCAACTCAACTCAACTCAACTCAACACAACTCAACTCTTTAATTTTTTTTTAAAAAAGCTGCAAAATCCAGTGTATCTCACTGACCAGCCCCCTTTGCTTAGCAGCAGATATTCAAGGTCCCTTATGTCGTCGTAAGTTGGGGACTCCTTGCACCGCCTTCTTCCTTTACCTAAGGATGGCAGAGACTCAGCCCGCCGAAAAGCCGGCCTCTATGATGAGAAGTTGGGCCAAATCCGGCCATGAGTCAGAAATCTTGACAAGCTTCTGATGTTTATGGAGGAACGCCGGGCATGGTTTCCGCTTATTTTCATCGGGGGTGGGGGGTGGGGGGAGAGGAACATAGAAAAAAACCGATATCACAAGGTCAGGGAGACACAGGTTGTCAGTGATGCGTAAAGGGGGAAGTGAGTTTCCATTGTCCGCCTCGAGCGAGACACATTAGCATACTGGCATTTAAATGCTAACTTTATCTCGGCCTCAATTGTTAATTAAAACGGATTTCAGTGGGACGTGCCCGATTTCCCTTCTGTAATCTGCTCCAGTTTAGTTGCTTGTGATTTACAGTCACCCCATGAATGGGTGCCTCTTCCCACGGACACCCCATCTCTCTGGACGCCCCGGTGAGGCGTCCGTCCTTTGGGGGAAGAACGACAGGACGGCAAGAGACCCCGGGAATGAGCCGTGAGCCGCTCACACGTAGCCCCCTTGTCTCCCTCGCACACTTGTGAGCTCTGAGCCTGCCTGCCAAGCAGATAAGCCCTTGCAAAGAGCAAGCAGAGGCCGGGCGAGATTAACAAACAAAACCAGGCCTCGCAAAACAAAACAACGACGGTACCCAAAACACAATTAAACGGGAGGCCGGATGCTAATCTCAGCCAAATGCGCGGCTTCGATAACAATGCATGCTTCAAAGGCGGAGGCCATGCCGCCCGTGTGGGTTTCTGGAAGAGAGCCCACATGCACAGGCCCACCTGCACCACGCTGGACGTGAGACTCTAGAAAGAGTGCAGAGAAGAGCCACAAAGAGGATGAGGGGACTGGAGGCTAAAACATACGAAGAACGGTTGCAGGAACTGAGTATATCTAGTTTGATGAAAAGAAGGACGAGGGGAGACAGGATAGCAGTGTTTCAATTTCTCAGGGGCTGCCCCAAAGAAGAGGGAGTCAAGCTATTCTCCAAAGCACCTGAAGGCAGGAGAAGAAGCAACGGGTGGAAACTCATCAAGGAGAGAAGCAACTTAGAACTAAGGAGAAGATAATTAACCAGTGGAACAGCTTGCAACCAGAAGTTGTGGGTGCTCCATTACAAGAGATTTTGAAGAAGAGTTTGGATAATTCTTTGAAGTGGTATAGGGTTGCTTGCCTATAGGAAACAGGAAGGAAGGAAGGAAGGAAAGAAGGAAGGAAGGAAGGAAGGAAATGAAAGAAAGAATGGAAGGAGAGAGGGAGGGAGGAAAAGAATGAAGGGAGGGAGGGAGGAAGGAAGGAAGGAGAGAAGGAGAGAGGGAAATGAAAGGAGGAATGGAAGGAGAGAGGGAGAAAAAAGGAAGGAAGGAAGGAAAGAAAGAAGGAGAGAGGAAAAATGAAAAGAGGAATGGAAGGAGAGAGGGAGGGAGGAAAAGAAGGAAGGGAGGGAAGGAGGGAGGGAGGGAAAGAAATGAAAGGAGGAATGGAAGGAGAGAGGGAGGGAATAAAAGAATGAAGGAAGGAAGGGAAGGAGGGAGGAAGGGAGGAAGGAAGGGAGGAAGGAAGGAAAGAAGGAGAGAAGGAAATGAAAGGAGGAATGGAAGGAGAGAGGGAGAAAAAAGGAAGGAAGGAAGGAAAAAAAGAAGGAGAGAGGGAAATGAAAGGAGGAATGGAAGGAGAGAGGGTGGAAAAGAAGGAAGGAAGGAAGGAAGAAGGAGGGAAAGAAATGAAAGGAGGAATGGAAGGAGAGAGGGAGGGAATAAAAGAATGAAGGAAGGAAGGGAAGGAGGGAGGAAGGGAGGAAGGAAGGGAGGAAGGAAGGAAAGAAGGAGAGAAGGAAATGAAAGGAGGAATGGAAGGAGAGAGGGAGGGAGGGGGGAAAAAGGAAGGAAGGAAGGAAAGAAAGAAAGAAGGAGAGAGGAAAAATGAAAGGAGGAATGGAAGGAGAGAGGGAAGGAGGAAAAGAAGGAAGGGAGGGAAGGAGGGAGGGAGGGAGAAAGGAAGGAAGGAAAAAAAGAAGGAGAGAGGGAGGGAGGAAAAGAAGGAAAGAAAGAAGGAAGGATGGATAGAAGTTAGCCAACGTTTCCACCAAACTTAACAAGGTGAGCTCAATATTCTTACCTGGGTAATCATGTGGCCTGAATGCAGCCATTATGTACTTCCACTTATGACGATTGCAGCATCTGGATGCCATATGATCAAGATTCGAACTCTTGGCACCCCCAGGGTCCTATGATCCCTGTTTGCGACCTTCCCAGCCGGCTTCCGACAATGGTCACTCAGCAAAAAAAGGGCGTATCATTGGGCATGACTTCCTTAATGACCACCTTGCTTAGCAACAGAAATGTTAGTCCCAATGGTGGTTGCAAATCGAGGACCGCCTACACACGGTGGAGAGATCGTAGGAAGCGTGAGAAAGAAATTCCACCTTGATTTTGGTTAGTACAAACGGGCCCCAGCTTTCCGGATGGATGCCAGCCCTGCAGGGTAGGCCAAGTCAAGGAACCGACTTCCTAGATTTGCTGTTTTTCTGCTGGTCCAAGTTTTGTCTGAAACAGTAAAAGGGTTTTTCCTCTTGAGCAGGGGGTTGGACTAGAAGACCTCAAGGTCCCTTCCTTTCTATCAGTATCTTTTATTCTTTTTAAAAATTGTATAGAAAATAAAATACAAAACAGCCAAACCAACCAATGATATTAAGTGTTCAGCTGAATTCACCGCTTTTTCCTTGGGGGTTTTTTTTGTATGCTGGTTTTTTTCCCCTTCTTTTGAAGGTATGTTGAAGGTATGTTTCTGTTTCGTTCCCAGGTCCCTTTTAAACTCTGTTATTCTGTTATTAGGAACTCTGAGAAAACTCTTCCTTTTAAAAAAAATAAAATAAAAAAATCCCATAACATCCCGATTTTCAACGGCTTCGATATCTTTCCATTTTAAAAGGCTTCCGTGATGGATTTTCACTGGAACAGAGCTGCTGTCTAATTGAGATAAGGAAATATTATATTTTCCCCCAGGGGGAAAAAATTTCAATAAATCAGATTATTTCGTTTGGGCAATGCAGCTGTCCTGGAGGTGGGGGTTCTCTCTGAACCCCCATTTTTCTCGGCCTCAATTCAGTGGCCTTGCAAAACTGGGTCTGGGGGGGTGGCTCAGTATGGCCCAGAGACTGAGGTTGCAACCTTGGGGAGATAAATGCTTCTTCACTTCTTCCTCGTTTATTTATTTGCTAGATTTTTATCCTGCTTTTTATAAGTAGCTCAAGGCGGGGAGCATACATAATATGCTTTCCTCCTCCTGTTTTCCACCATAACGACACCCCTGCGAGGTGGGCCGAGACAGAGTGGTCCAAAGTCACCCAGCTGGCTTTCATACCTAAGGCAGAACTAGAACTCCCAGTCTCCTGGTGATTGGCCCAAAGTCACCCAGCCATCTTTCATGCCTAAGGTGGGACTAGAACTCCCAGTCCCTTTTGATCGGGCCAAAGTCATCCAGCCGGCTTTCATACTTAAGGTACAACTAGAACTCCCAGTCTCCTGGTGATTGGCCCAAAGTCACCCAGCCGTCTTTCATGCCTAAAGCGGGACTAGAACTCCCAGTCCCCTTTTGATCGGGCCAAAGTCATCCAGCCGGCTTTCATACTTAAGGTACAACTAGAGCTCCCCGTCTCCTGGTGAACAGCACAAAGTCACCCAGCTGGCTTTCATTCCTAAAGTGGGACTAGAATTCACGGTCTTCTGGATTCTAAACTTATAAAATCCCTTCAAGGATAAAAGAAGTTGGGAAAAAAACCAGCACCATTCCTGAAGAACAGAATGACAAGTTTCTTCTATGTACTTTCCAAGAAAATCGGAGGATTATGTTGAATTTATGCAAAGGAAGCTGTTTACAGTATATAAACAAAGCAATGACGCAAAGATTTTGGTTTTGTGAATTAATCACAATGGTTAACCACTTCCTTTCCATTAAGCAATCGAGCCAGGCCAGGTCTGTGTCTCTATCATCAAGCTAACAAATCCCTTTTTCTGCTATTTAATCTTATTTGGTTTCAATGTACCATTAGCCTCCTCTTTTTAAAATAAATCCATTAATTTATATTCCCCACCGTAGCCAAGGCCTCGAACATTTCTTAGCTGCATGAACAAAAGTGCCTTCTTAATGAATCTATTTTTCTTCAATATGCAAAAAAAGAAAGTAATTCATTGCGAAGCAGATGCATTAATTGACAGAGCCCATGTACAAACCACAACCATGGCTTTTAAACTATTAACGCAAGGGTCAAATCATTCTCCAGATTTCGGCACCTGTCATCAATTAATTAAAGAAAATGTAAAAGGGACCCTGATTAATCCTTTCATCCAACCATGCCTGCATTTCAAGCGTAATCATCCAGGTTTTTAATTTTTTTTAAAAAATAATCTATATATATAAAAACGGCTGTGTGTGTTTGTGTGTGAATGTTCCAGCATAACTCTGGAATGCCTTGAGCAATTTTAACTAAAATTGGTACACAGATGACTTACTCCCTGGAAACAAATACTGTGGGGGTAAGACACCCCTATCACACCCTTGGGGGGGGGGGTGTTCTGCAGGGGTGGGTTCTAAATTTTTTTACTACTGGTTCTGTGGGCGTGGCTTATTTTGTGGGTGTGGCTTGATGGCCATGTGACAAACAATTCTTTAGGATTTAGCAGAGTCCTAAAGGGTCTACCAGGCTTTTAACTGCTTGCAGAGCTGTACCGAACTACCCATTTCCTTTTGGAGCGCACGGGTCTATACCACCACACGGCCTTTACCACTGATCAGCTGTAGGGCGGCCCTTTGAAGTGCAGCAGCAAGAGTTTAAACAGTTTTTTGCCGCTCTGCCACCACCAAGAGCATCGGAAACCGCTTTCAGGCAGCTTGGCCTCAATTGCCCATCTACCATGACCATGCGGTTTACAAGGAGTGGATAGGTTCTATTCGATCAGCTAGGAGGCTTCTTGGCTTCTCAATTTAAAGTGACAGTGTCTTGTTTTTTTTTTCTCTTCTTTGTCAAGTAAGCCCTGATTTTTTTCCTTCTAGCCGATCAGTAGGGACTCGGGAGGCAGTGAATAGATTGGGGGGAGGGCCAGGCAGAGGTGGTATTTACCGGTTCTCTGAACTGTTCAAATTTTCCACTACCGGGAGAACCGATAGCAACCTACCACTGGTGTTCTGTTAAGATACAGCCTGTTGTGCCTTAAAATGGCTTCTACCGGACTGCCTTAAAATGGCTTCTACTGTACAGCACAGTGGAGTTGCCATGGTAACAGCTTCACAGTACTCCACAAGGGGGCTCCCTCTGGTAAGGGGGATAATCCAACATTAGAAATTACATTCAGTCTGGACATTTTCAACAAGGTTTTGATTATTCTTGAGGACCAATCTATTGCCATGATCAATGAAACATTACTGTAACTCAGCCTGCCTGCACCACTACAAGACTGACATGACATCCTTCATGCAGATTACAGACGAGAAAAGAAGTAAAACGTTGAACAGCTTAGTGCATATATCGTGGACAAGAAGCCCACTTCTAAATCAAGATCAGAAAAAAGCATACCAAATGATCATGGATCAGCTAGCAAAACAACAAGGTAGTACCATTTTACTTGACGCTTCCGGGGGCACAGGAAAAACATTTTTAACTAATTTAATTCTCACCGAAATCAGGGCTCAGGGTGAAGTTGCTCTTCCTGTCAAATACAGGATTGGGATAAATAAATCACCAAGAGCCTTGGTGGAGCAGCGGACTAAAGTGCTGTTAAAGTAGCACTTAGCTGCCAGCTGCCTGCAATTACTGCGAGTTCAAATCTCCCCAGGCTCAAGCTTGACTTAGCCTTCCATCCTTCTGAGGGAGGTAAAATGAGGACCCGGATTGCGGGGGCAATAAACTGACTTTGTATAAAAAAGGACACCGCTTGGGGGGGGGGGCAAAAAGCCCTACTAAGCAGGTATATACAAAAGTATGAAGGCTATTGTTTAATACATTGTAAGTCGTCCTGAGTCTCCGGAGAAGAGCGGCATATAAATCAAACCAATAAATAAATAAATAAATACCCGAGTAACGCCGGGTGATCAGCTAGTAATAAATAAATGGCAACATGCTGACATTCTTATCTAGGGAAAGGAAGGAAACTAAAGGGACTCCTGGATAAACCAGATTTAAAGACGTTAGTGGTTTGATGGACGTGTTCCTGCACGTCCATCAAACCACTATGCAATTTTCTTGGCTACTGTATAAGAATACAGGCAGTCCTCGTCTTACGACAAGCATAGAGCCCCAAATTTCTACTGCTAAGGAAGACAGTTGTTAAACGAGTTTTCCCCCATTTGATGGCCTTTCCTGCCACTATTTTTAAGTGCGGTAGTTAAGTTAGCGACAGGGTTGTTAAGTGAGTCTGACTTTAAGTTTGCTTGCTTGCAGACAAACAGATCAGCTGCGTATGGCTGCGGGTGTTTGTATGTAGGTCTTTGGTTATTCGGGTCTTCTCCCGCGTAGAATTGGAAGTATCTTGCCAAGCCAGGAGCCTGTGTAGCGTTGAGGGCTAATGCCTCCTACTAAAGGCAGCAGTTAACACCAGCTGCCTGTAATTTCTCTGAGTTCAATCCTAGCCAGACTCAAGGTCGACTCAGCCTTCCATCCTTTCTAAGGTGGGTAAATTGAGGACCCAGTTTGTGGGGGCAATAAGCTGACTTTGTATAAATATACAAAAGTATGAAGGCTATTGCTTAACGCATTATAAGCCGCCCTGAGTCTCCGGAGAAGGGAGGCATATAAATCAAATAAAAAAAAAAAAAGATACTTCCAATTCTACGCAGGAGAAGACCCGAATAACCAAAGACCTACATATAATAATATAATATATAGATAGATGTATATAGATGTAAACTGTAAGAAATAATAATAATAATACAATAATAATTATTTATATATATATAATACTATACTATATATATATATTAATTATTATTATTATTATTATTATTATTATTATTATTATTATTATTATTATTATTTCTTACAGTTTACATCTCACCCCAACTCTTTTAAATGCTTCTTCTCCTACAAAACTTTGTTACGGAAGATTTTAAATATTTTTAACTGAAGCCAGAACTTATCCTGTTAGGATGAAAGGATAAACAGGGGGGAAAAACCAGCATGGGATATTATTTCAGTATATGATTGTATGGCAGAGAGATTATTACCTGCGCAAGGAGGGAAATATTTGACACAACACACAGGATACGGTTGGCGAAGTTGACAGATATTGCTGAAATGGCTAAATTGACTTCTTTGATTAGAAAAAAAAGAGACCATATCTGCATTTCTTGGTGGCTGGGAGCCTCTTAAGGACTGTTTTGAGTAAAAATGCAAAAAAATGGGCTTGTGATTTGTGGTTTGGATGATTAGATGGGATAGATTGTAGGAAGAAGAAAAAGGTGATACAACTTTAGAGAGAAAGATTGAAAAATATTTGTGTTTATATAACTGCCGGGAAGAATATCGAAAGCTGTTTCTTTATACGTTGCTTTCTTTTCTATTTTTCTTCAGTTTTCTTTTCTTACTTTTTGGCTTTCTCTTTGCTTTCTTTCTTTTTTTCTTCCTTCCTTCCTTTAAATTCGTGGGCACTTGTTCTCAACCTTCTTGTTTAAAACTTGTAATCCAAATTATATAAAAATTAGGTAAAATGTTCCTCTCTCTTGGCAAAGTTGCCAAGTTTTCAATTGGTTACACAGGATTTACTTCGTATTTGATGGTGTGTGTATGTGTGTGTTTTATTGAAATATAGGTAGTCCTCGATTTATGACCACAATTGAGCCCAAAATTTCCATTGCTAAACCAAACGTTTGTTAACTGAATTTTGCCCCGTTTTGCGACCTTTCTTGCCACGGTCGTTCAGTGAATCACTGCAGTTGCTAAGTGAGTCACATGGTTGTTAAGTGAATCCAGTTTCCCCCATTGACTTTGCTTGTCAGAGGGGATACTTCAACGGTATGAAACAGTTGCCAAGCATCTGAATTTTGATCACTGGGGAGTGCTGAAATAGTCATAAGTGTGAAAAATGGTCCTAAGTCACTTTTTTTAAGACCGTTATAACTTTGGACGGTCGCTAAATGAACTGTTGTAAGTCAAGGACTATCTGTAATCAACCAAAAACAAAAATAAGTCCTATAATTAGGAATTACTGAGTTTAAAAATATATATATAACCTTTTATTTCAAGCCAAGCAAGAAATTGGGTTCAATACTATCTTGACATGTTCCCTGTTTTTGATCCTCTTTCTGAAATAAAACAAACAATTCCTCCTTCAAAAAAATGCTTTTATTTTCCTGATGTATAATCCATTTAAGAGAATTAAGGTATGTTGGAAAACACGGCGGTGGGAGGAAAATGGGATAATTATGCCTCTTGAAAAGGTCAGTGGAGGAAGAGAAGATAATATCAAATGCATTTCTGTCTCCCAAAAGAAATACTTCTCTGTTCAGAAGAACTGTGAACAACACTGAAACAATCCCAAGTTGTTTGCACAAGCTGCTGTGTCAAAGGTGCAAAGAAAAGCAATTTTAACAACGTGAAATGCAGGAACTAAAGAAGTTTCCTAACTTTAGCAACTTGAAGATATGTGGACTTCAACTCCCAGAATTTCCTGGTCAACAATTTTCCTCCTTTCCTTTCCTTTCCTTTCCTTTCCTTTCCTTTCCTTTCCTTTCCTTTCCTTTCCTTTCCTTTCCTTTCCTTTCCTTTCCTTTCCTTTCCTTTCCTTTCCTTTCCCTTCCTCTTCATTTCTTTCCTTTCCTTTCCTTTCCTTTCCTTTCCTTTCCTCTTCATCCATCCTTCTTTCCTTTCCTTTCCTTTCCTTTCCTTTCCTTTCCTTTCCTTTCCTTTCCTTTCCTTTCCTTTCCTTTCCTTTCCTTTCCTCTTCATCCATCCTTTCTTTTCCTCTCCTCTCCTTTCCTTCCCTTCCCTTCCCTTCCTTTCCTTTCCTGCCTTCCCTCCCTCCATCTCATCTTCTTTCCTTCCTTCCTTCCTTCCTTCCTTCCTTCCTCCCTCCCTCCCTCCCTCCCTGCCTGCCTGCCTGCCTGCCTGCCTGCCTGCCTCCAGAGGTTGTGGGTGATTTATCACTGGAGGTTTTAAAGAAGAGACTGGTTGGCCATTTGTCTGAAATTCTATAGGGTCTCCTTTTTGAGTAGGGGGTTGGACTAGATGACCTCCAAGGTATCTTCCAACTCTACTATTCTATAATCTGTCCCTTCCTCCCTCTCTTCATTTTACCTTCCTTGTTTCTTTCTTTCTTTCTTTCTTTCTTTCTTTCTTTCTTTCTTTCTTTCTTTCTTTCTTTCTTTCTTTCTTTCTTTCTTTCTTTCTTTCTTCTTTCTCTTTCTTTCTTTCTTTCTTTCTTTCTTTCTTTCTTTCTTTCTTTCTTTCTTTTTCTTTATTTCTTTCCCATTCCAGATAAATGGCTATCCTATCTCTTCTTGAAAACTTCCAGTGTGGGAGCCCCCCACAACTTCTCGTGGCAAGTCGTTCCACTGATTAATTATGCTCACTGTCAGGAAATTTCTCCTTGGTTCTAGATCGGTTCTTTCCTGGATAAATTTCCATCCATTGTTTTGTGCCTTGCCTTCTGGTGCTTTGGAAAACAGATCTTCCAGGGCCTGTTGACAGAAGGGCGGAAGTATTTTCCAAAGTGCCAGAGGGCAAGAGAAGAGTCCAGGATGGAAGCTTGTTAAGTTGAGATGCAACCTCGGACTAAAGAGAAATTTCCTGACAGTGAGAATAATTAGCCAGTGGAACGACTTGCCTCCAGACGTTGTGGGTGCGGCATCACTGGAGGCTTTGAGAAGAGATTAGACAGCCATTTGACCAGGATCTTATAGGGCCATGATGACCAACTTATGGCACCTGTGCCAGAGGTGGCACACAGAGCCCTTTTCGTGGGCATGCACGCCAGCCAGCTGGTCTTCACAGGCGCCACAGCACCAACAGCCTGAAAACCGCCCAAAAAAACTGCCTGAAAATGGCCAAAAAATGGTAAAAAAAAACCAGTCCAAAAATGGCCTGAAAAACAGTCCCCAAAACAGCCCAAAACAGCCAAAAAACGGCCTGAAAACGGCTCCAAAAAAAACCCAGCCAAAAATATTCATATGTGTGCCGGCCAGCTGGTCTTCACAGGCGCCACAGCACCAACAGCCTGAAAACCGCCCAAAAAACTGCCTGAAAATGGCCAAAAAATGGTAAAAAAAAACCCAGTCCAAAAATGGCCTGAAAAACAGTCCCCAAAACAGCCAAAAACAGCCAAAAAATGGCCTGAAAACAGCCCAGACAACAGCCAAAAAAATGGCCCAAAAAGAGCCCGAAAATGGCCAAAAATTGGTAAAAAAAACAGCCCAAAAACGACCTGAAAAATGCCTCCCAAAACAGCCAAAAACAGCCAAAAAACAGCCTGAAAACGGCAAAAAAAAAAAAAAAAAAAAACCCTGGCCAAAAAATAGGCATGTGCGTGCCGGCCAGCTGGTCTTTGGGGTTCCACATGCACGCACTTTCCGGTTTGGGCACTTGGTGCCAAAAAGGTTCACCATCACTGTTATAGGGTCTCCTGGTTGAGTAGGGCGCTGGACCAGAAGACTTCTGAGCCCTCTGATTCTCTCGGAGTTTGATGGCCCCTGATGTCTGAGGTTATCTCAGCTTGTGATATTCTCTGTCAAAACAAGCAGCCTCCCTCCTCCTCCTCCTCCCTCTCTCCCCAGCTCTTCTTTCCATCTGACTGATTTATTTCATTAACTGATGAAATTACGCCTGACACTTTCCTCCCACGGTTGATCTACATGATGCTCCTTTTCTGGGTTGCGAAGGGGGTGATGACAGGAGGCGAGAAAAGTCTTGTCATCTAACCCAAAACTCAGGGCTGTAATTTGCTTATCAAGCCAAGTTGTTTACATTTGCCCATAATTTTGGATTTTTGCTTCCCGGTTAGCAGGAAGAAAAAAATTAAGGTTGGATAGTTTATCCAATAACAGAATAGGGGATGGGATGGGATGGGATGGGATGGGATGGGATAGGATAGGATAGGATAGGATAGGATAGGATAGGATAGGATAGGATAGGACAGGGAAGAGAATGGAGAGGAGAGAAGCAAAGGGAAGGGAAGGGAAGGGAAGGGAAGGGAAGGGAAGGGAAGGGAAGGGAAGAGAAGGGAAGAGAAGAGAAGAGAAGAGAAAAGAAAAGATGAGATGAGATGGAGGAGAGTAGAGTAGAGTAGAGTAGAGTAGAGTAGAGTAGAGGAGAGGAGAGGAGAGGAGAGGAGAGGAGAAGAGAAGAGAAGAGAAGAGAAGAGAAGAGAAGAGAAGAGAAGAGAAGAGAAGAGAAGAGAAGAGAAGAGAAGAGAAGAGAATGGTGGAAGAGGAGGAGGAGGAGGCTTGGAAGAAGGAAGGAGAGGAGAGGAGAAGAGAAGAGAAGAGAATGGTGGAAGAGGAGGAGGAGGCTAGGAAGTAGGAAGGAGAAGAGAGAAGAGAAGAGAAGAGAAAAGAAAAGAAGAGATGAGATGGAGGAGAGGAGAGGAGAGGAGAGGAGAGGAGAGGAGAAGAGAAGAGAAGAGAAGAGAAGAGAGACTTAAGATAAAAAGCTTATTGAAAGAGGAAGCCAACTATCTAGATGGCTCCATTCATAAGCCAGCACCCCCCTCCTGAATAAGATCGTAAATGAGGAGAGCTTTATTCATCGCGGACCTGGCATTGCACAACATCAGCCGGAGGTCCACCCTCTGGATTCCCCAGAGTAACCTACTAACTTGCTCCATCTACTCATCAGGAAGTTCTTTCTTCTTCAAAATAAAAGGTCTTTTCCTTGGTGAACAACAACAGAAACAGAAGGCCAAAATTTTATTCCTAGCAGAAAAAAACCCCCCAGAGCAAGAAATTCTATGGGTTTTTTTTTTTTTTTTTTTTTTTGCTACTCTGTTGAGTTCCAGCAGGACAGAAGTGGGCAGATGTGTCATCTCTCTAAATGTAGGTTTCTTTTTCCATGCTGCAATTTTAGTACAGGAGGAGTTCCACCGATTAACAGATAAAGCCTTCACCTGGAAGACATATTCATCAGCGTGCAAAACAACCAGCTGCTTAATTTGATTTATTAAAATTTCACTCGGTTTAATTCACTCAGAAGCTGAAGTGGGTTTTAAAAGTTTAGAATCCAGGAGACGGTGAGTTCTAGTCCCGCCTTAGGCATGAAAGCCAGCTGGGTGACTATGGGCCAATCACCAGGAGACAGTGAGTTCTAGTCCCGCCTTAGGCATGAAAGGCGGCTGGGTAACTTTGGGCCAATCACTAGAAGACGGTGAGTTTTAGTCCCGCATTAGGTACGAAAGCCAGATGGGTGATTTTGAGCCAATCACCAGGAGACAGTGAGTTCTAGTTCAGTGTTAGGCATGAAAGACGGCTAGGTAACTTTAGGCCAATCACCAGGAGAAGGTGAATTCTAGTCCCACCTTAGATACGAAAGCTAGATGGGTGACTATGGGCCAATCACCAGGAGACAGTGAGTTCTAGTCCCGCCTTAGGCATGAAAGCCAGCTGGGTGATTTTGCAGCAATCACTAGGAGACAGGGAATTCTAGTTCCGCCTTACGCGTGAAAGCCAGCTATCACTCCAACACAACTTCATCTTTTGGGCTTTCTCACACTTGTGGATAAAGCAAATTGCAAGAGAAGGCAAAACACATCATTTATATGTAAATATATTGCGTACTCTGTCACTCTAAAATAAGTCAATTCCTCCCCTTTTCCATTTTCTTTCCCCCCCTTCTTTCTCCCTTTCCTTTTCCTTTTCCCTTTCCCTTATTTCCATCTGTATTTTAAATTACAGTCAACTCTAACAAGAAAGAAACTCCAAATCTGCAGCATGTCCATCGGAAAAGCACGATTGAGTTCTCAGCCGAAGTTGCTTTAATAACATCTCTCTTCTTATTTGTCCCACCAGTCAGTGCCAGGAAAGAAACAGGAGAATCAAGAATAGGTAAGTAGTTTTGATTTTAAAAGACATTTTTCAGCATTGCAAGTAGAATACATGCCATCCTTCGAGGCCTGGTTGATTGAGAAAGAAAACCCACCTTTTGGACTTCAGAAAAATCAATTTTGTGTAGCCCCCTTTATTAATTTCCATGGCATCAGCTCAATCATTTTGCTGCAAAATACAATATTAATATTTGCTAAGCCTTTGCTAAGAAACAGCTCCTGAGTTTTAAAAGGATAAGACAAACATCACGGCAGGTAGTCCTTGAGTTACGACCATTCACTTAGTGACCAATCTGAGTTTACAACGGCGCTCTAAAAAATTGACCTAGGATGGTTTTTCACACTTACGACCATTGCATCCTCCCCCGTGGTCTCGTGATCAAAATTCAGACACTTGGCGACTGACTCATATTTATGACGGTCGCAGTGTCCCGGGGTCACGTGACCCCCTTTTGAGGCTTTCTGACAAGCAAAGTCAACGGGGAAGCTGGATTCACTTAATGACTGTG
>JAUDYJ010000005.1:2478622-2486122 GCA_030761175.1 Masticophis lateralis | reverse complement strand
GGAGGCTGGGAAATGTCGAACGGCCATGGCTCTACCTCTGCTTCCCACGCAGAGCAATTTAGTAGAGCTTTTTTTTTAATTGTTTGTAAACTCATGAAGAGGGAAACCCCCCCCCCTTTCTCTGAGTCATTGGTTCGACTGACGGATATATTATGTCAGCAGCATTCCCACACTCTACTAAGGGAGATACTCAACCCAAATCACAACGGAATGCAGGTAGTTCTCGCCTTACGACCTCAACGGAGCCCAAATTTTCTGCTGCTAAGCAAGGCAGTTGTTAAAGGAGGCTTGCCCCATTTTACGACCTGTCTTTCCACTAAGTGAAATCACCGCAGTTATTAACTTAATAACATGGTTATTTATTGAGTCTGGCCTCCCCCATGGACTTTGCTTTCCAGAAGGTCACTGCGACCGTCATAAATATGAGCCAGTGACCAACTGTCTGAATTTCGACGACGTGACTATAAGGGTGCTTGCAACAGTTGTTAAAAAAATAGTCATGTCACTTTTTTCAGTGCTGTTTTAACCGTGACCCGTCACTAAATGAACTGTTATAAGTCGAGGACTGAATGTATTTAGTAGAGAGCTTTTTTTGAATTATTTCTAAACTGATGAAGAGAGGGCTCCCGCCTCTCTGAGTCATTGGTTCCGCTGACCGATATATTATGTCAATAACATTCCCACTTTCTACTAAGGGAGTTTACTCAATCCAAATCACAACGAAAGATAAGCAGTCCTCAAATTGTGACCACAACTGAGCCCAAAATTTCCTATGCTAAGCAAGACAATGATTAACGGAGTTTTGCCCAATTTGACAAACGTTGTTGCACAATTGCTAAGAGAACCTCCAGTTGTTAAGGAACACAGTCATTGAGTGAGGAAGAGGAGGAGGAGGAAGAAGAGGAGGAGCAAGAAGAGGACTGTGAGGTCCTAGAATGCTCTCTCTCTCTCAGTCTAGCACTGATGATGTTGCCTAGTTTGGTAAAAAAACAACCACACGCAGAGAGCACCAGTTTAAACTTGAACTTCCTCCTCCCCTTCCTCCCTTCTAACACTGATGATATCGCTTTGTTGGGTAATGAAATGTCTAGAAGAAAAGGGCCAAGCTCAGAGAGCACCAGGGACCCCCCAGTCATCCCCCCCGCCCTCCTCCTCCTAGCACGGATGATGTAACCTAGTTGGTTAACAAAATGTCTGCAAGAAAGCAATGTAGCTCAGAGAGCGCCAAGGACTCCTCGTTTCAACCCTGAGCTACCAATATTCCCTTCTATCGCTAGCAGATGTAATATGTCAAGGAAGGAATGGCTGCCATCTCAGTTTTAGCCTAACAACCAGAAAGAAAGATAAAGAAGAAGGAAAAAAGATAGCTAGGGAGAGAGCGAATGGTGCAGAAAGTTATTTAAAAGAGGATATGGATAGATGATTGATAGATATAGATGATAGAGACAGAGAGAGAGAGATGTAGGTAGGGAGAGAGAGAGAGAGAGAGAGAGAGAGAGACAGACAGACAGAGATAGATAGATAGAGATAGAGATAGAGACAGATAGAGACAGATAGATAGATAGATAGATAGATAGATAGATAGATAGATAGATAGATAGATAGATATAGATAGATACAGTAGTGATAGATAGATAGATAGATAGATAGATAGATAGATAGATAGAGATAGAAAGATATAGATAGAAAGAGAGAGATATATAGAGAGATAGAGATAGAGATAGAGATAGATAGATAGATAGATAGATAGATAGATAGATAGATAGATAGATAGATAGATGATAGATAGATAGATGGATATGGATATGGATATGGATATGGATATGGATATGGATATGGATATGGATATGGATATGGATATGGATATGGATATACATATACATATACATATACATATACATATACATATACATATACATATACATATACATATAGATAGATAGATAGATAGATAGAGATAGAGATAGATAGATAGATAGAGATAGATAGATAGATAGATAGATAGATAGATAGATAGATAGATAGATACAGTAGAGAGAGAGAGAAAGAGAGATATAAGAGATAGAGATAGAGAGGTAGAGATAGATAGAGAGAGAGAGAGAGATAAATATATATATAGAGAGAGAGAGAGAGTGAGAGAGAGAGAGAGATAGTTATAGAGATATAATACAGATATAGATATACACACACATACACACACACAATGAATGACTTCTGATTTCATCCAAAGTTCTAAGAAACAAACAGCACAACTCTTTAGTTTAACACAACTGTCTTAATTGCTTGACACACACCCATGCATGGAAATTCCTGTCCCAAGGGCTGGTTCAAAAAATAGGTCAAGGCAAGCTTGGTGTGTAAAACCACAAAAAGTCTTGCAGGGGTGAAGAAATAACTCAGGTGGGCCGTATTAAATGCCCTAATGAAAAATCACGAACAGCACAGATCGTAAAATCGGTGACTTTTGTTACCTGATATTAACGCTCACAAAATGAGAAATAAATAGCGGGAGCACAAGAAGGCAAAACTGATTTCATGGGATGGGTCTCCAGGTTGTAATAGAAAAGAATCAGGAGCAACCAGGAAATTAAAACTATCTCCACCACCTGCTCAAATACAAGTACTCCTTGACTCACAACAGTTCATTTAGTGACCAAAGTTACAACGGGCACTTAAAAAAATGACTTATGGAAGATTCTCATCCAGGTCATGGTTGTCCTAAAAGTGCTTTTTCCAAAAGGCAACTGGACTTTTTCCTTCCTTCCTTCCTTCCTTCCTTCCTTCCTTCCTTCCTTCCTTCCTTCCTTCCTTCCTTCCTTCCTTCCTTCCTTCTTTCTCTCTCTCTCTCTCTCTCTTTGTTTCTTTTTCTTCCTTCCTTTCTTCCCTTTTCTTTCTCTTTCTCTTTCCTTCCTTCTTCCTTCCTTCCATCCCTCCTTCCTTCCTTCTTTCTTTCTCTCTCTCGCTTTCTTTTTCTTTTTCTTCCTTCCTTTCTTCCCTTTTCTTTCTTTCTCTTTCTCTTTCCTTCTTCCTTCCTTCCATCCTTCCTTCCTTCTTTCTCTCTCTCTCTCGCTTTCTTTGTTTCTTTTTCTTCCTTCCTTCCTTCCTTCCTTCCTTCCTTCCTTCCCTTTCTTCTTTCTTTCTTTCTTTCTTTCTTTCTTTCTTTCTTTCTTTCTTTCTTTCTTTCTCTTTCTTTTTCCTTCCTTCCTTCTTTCTTCCTTCCTTCCTTTTTCTTCCTTCCTTCTTGTCTTTCATTCCTTCCTTCTTTCTTTTTCTTCCTTCCTTCCATTTTCTTTGTTTCTTTGTTTCTCTTTCTTTACTTTCCTTCCCTCTTTCCTTCCTTCCTTCTTTTCTTTTTCTCCCTTCCTTCCCTTTTCTTTCTTTCTTTCTTTCTTTCTTTCTTTCTTTCTTTTCTTTTTCCATCTTTCCTTCCTTCCTTCCCTCCTTCCTTCCTTCAAACTATCCCTTCCTTCCTTCCTCCTTTTCTTCCTTTCTTCCTTCCTTTCTTCCTTCCTCCCTCCCTCTCCCTCTCCCTCTCCCTCTCCCTCTCTCTTCCTTTCCTTTCCTTTCCTTTCCTTTCCTTTCCTTTCCTTTCCTTTCCTTTCCTTTCCTTTCCTTTCCTTTCCTAAGCCAAAGAGGAACGCCACACATCCTCTTAACAACTACATGGTTCATTTAACAACCAAAGTGAAGCACTTAGCAACCATGGCAACAAGGGTGCGAAATGGGGCAACACTTGCATAACAACTGTCTTGCTTAGCCACGGAAATTCTGCTCTCAATAGTGGCCATAAATCGAGGACTACCTGTAGGTCCTAAACACAGGTCACATAGCTAAAGATCCTGGCTCCCGGGGTGGGGGGGAGTCATCAAAATGACAGCCTGGTTGCTCTTAAAAGGAGATGAAAATACTTGAATCTTAGAGACCCATAAACCATCAAGGCAAAATTATTTCCAGCAAGCAGCAGAATTTAGCTCTGTTGGATTCGTCTAAATGCACTGTGTTATTTATTGATCCACAAAGTGACAGAAGAGAGCAAAATGGCAGTTTTATCTCCATTCAACCATTCTCTCATTTTGTAGGTTGCATTTAAAGAGAGGAATGGAGGGGGGGGGGGGTCCCTCCACGCTAATTTCTAAAGAGGTGGGGGCATCTCTCTCTCTCTCTCTCTCTCTCTCTCTCTCTCTCTCTCTTCTGAGGTTTTCGCGGGTGTTTGAATGTAGGTCTTTGGTTATTCGGGTTTTCTCCCACGTAAAATTGGAAGTGTCTTGGTGATGTTTCGACGAAGTCTCATTCGTCATCTTTAGGCTGGTGTTTTTGGCTTCGTGCTTCTAGGAGCAAGCTAGAAGCTCCTAGAAGCTCCCGGAATATATATATTAGGTAGGACTGCAAGGAAAAAAGCAAGCTTTTAAAACATGTGGGAGACAATATGTTTAATTAAACCACAACGATCAAATTGATGAGTGAATTAATCATCATTGTTTCGCCTAGAAGCACGAAGCCGAAAACACCAGCCTGAAGATGACGAATGAGACTTCATCGAAACGGCGCCAAGACACTTCCAATTTTACGCGGGAGAAAACCTGAGTAACCAAAGACCGACCTACCTACCTACCTACCTACCTACCTACCTACCTACCTACCTACCTACCTACCTACATACATATATATATATATATATATATATATATATATATATATATATGTTTTCTGAGGTTTTCGTGGGTGTTTGTATGTAGGTCTTTGGTTATGCTCCTGGAAGAACGAAGCCGAGAACATCAGCCTGAAGATGACGAATGAGACTTCGTCGAAACGTCGCCAAGATACTTCCAATTCTACGCGGGGAGAAGACCTGAATAACCAAAGACCTACATATATATATATGTATATATATATATATGTAGGTCCATTCTAGTCTCCCACATAAACTCAAACAGATAGCATATAGCTGCTGTAATATTTAAAAAGGCCTAAAAGCTGGTGAATTGAGATTTCACCGAAAATTAGGCCATGAAACATCTTAATATACGTAGGAAAATCCCTGGCATAAAGAAAGATACACATAAAGACCTACGAAAATAAAATAATATACATATACATATACATATACATATACATATACATATACATATACATATACATATACATATACATATACATATACATATATTCCTCTCTTGCAGACCTCAATTTCTGCACTCAAAACATAAGATTGTTACAGGCAATCCTCGACTTACAGCCGTTAAGTTTAGTGACCGTTCAAAATTGCAACGGCACTGGAAAAACTAACATATGACGGTTTCTCACATTTATGACGGTTGCAGCCTCCCTGTGGTCACGCGATTAAAATTCAGACACTGAACTATAAGTAAATCCTGCAACGATGGTTGCAGGACTTACACAATAAGCCATGAGCCTTGAGAAGAAAATGGAATAATCGGATTGGAAGGGACCTTGGAGGTCATCTAATCCAACCTCTGTGCCCAGAGGAGGAAACCTTATTCCGTTCCAGCCAAATGGTTGCTCAGTCTCTGCTTGAACAAACTGGAGATTCTTCTTCATTAGATGCTAGGAATCCATCCGTCGCTCTCTTATTTTTCAAGTCCGTTCATGAAAACCTCTTCATCGTTACGACATCGAAAGTGTATACGCGGAAGGCCGGGTTCATATGTTGGAAGGCAGGAGAGTGTGCAAATTGGGCGCGTATGTACACGAAGTGAGCATGCCCACATGTGGCAAACCGGTAGTAACATAATGTAAAATCCACCTACACTGTTGTGAGGCCCAGGCCCAAGTAGGTATTATCAGACGCAATCAGTTCTAAACGAACAGACTTTATTAGAACAGCTGAGAATTAACTCATTCTCAGCGTAGTCCAAACTAATTCAAAACAAATTCTTCATAACACAATCCTTCAGCCTTATCACCAACCTTGGTCTACTTTGGCAACCTGCCAAAGGCTTTTCTTGGCAAAAGTCTGCAGCAAGAAACAAATCTATCAACGTTGTTTTCTGACAAAGAGGCCAAGAGCCGTTGCTGGTCTTTTAAGTCTTAGGGGAGGAGCCAATCACCTCCTGGCATTACTGCTGAGTCGTCCTTTTTGTTTTAGCTGCTCTTGCCTTCTGGCAGCTCTGCGCAAGCGCGCACTAGGAACAGGCTCCTCCTGTTCCTCTGCCTCTCTGCTGTCCGACTCTGGAAGCTCCGGAGTTAGCACATCACTCCCAGATGGCCCTGGCCCCATCTCTGCCTCTGTTGCAGAGCTGTCGTCCAAGCCTTCCCCAGCCTCCAGGACTGGCCCATGTTCCTCCCCAGCCTCCTCACTGTCCAACTCCGCTGCCAGCTCCACAACATACACTTCCTATGATACCTGATGGCACAGGAAGTAGTTCATATTTTGGCCTGGAAATCATAGGTTATGATATGGCAGATGAAAATGATGATATCCCTAAGCCTCTGCTACAGGAAGTCCTCAACTAACAACAGTTCATTTAGTGACCATTCAAAGTTACAACGGCACTGAGGGCGGAGCTGACGTCGTGACGATACGACGGAAGATCTCGGTGCTCCGAGATCGCCGTCGATATCTCCACCGCTGGACGGTCCAGTTTGGACCTCAAAATCCAGACACTTTGCAGCCGACTCATATTTGTGATGGTGGCAATGTCCCAGGGGTCACGTGATCCCCTTTTGCGACCTTCCGAAAAGCAAAGTCCAATGGGGAAGCCGGATTCACTTAACGACCCTGTTATTAACTTATCAACTGCAGTGATTCATTTAACAAATGTGGCAAGAAATGTTGTAAAACGGGGCAAGACTCACTTCACAAATGTCACACTTAACAACATAAATTTTGGGCGCAATTGTGGTCATAAGTCAAGGACTATCTGTAGAATCCAGTCGCCAAGCACTTGAAGTTTGATCAGGTGGATGGTGGGGCTGCTGCATTGGCCACAAGTGTGAAACCTGGTCATAAATCAAGAGGCAACCGGACTTCCTTGGTTTTTTCCATGAAGAGGTTTCGCTTCTCATCCTAGAAGCTTCTTCAGTTCTATAAGAGAGTAAGAACTGAAGAAGCTTCTTGGAAGAGAAGCAAAACCTCTTCAGGAAAAAACAAAGAAAGTCTGATTGCCTTTTGAAAAAAAAGCAACTTTGGGAAAACCATGACCTGAATTACTGAGCATCTCCATAGACCTTTGGTCATAAATCACTATTTTTCAGTGCCATTGTATCTTTTGAACAGTCATTGAACGAATGGCTGTAAGTCGAAGTCTACCTGCCTTCATTGCTGCCTCTTTGTTTCCACAATATTTTGGGTACATAAAGCCAAACCTGGAATACTGCAATCAGTTTTGGACATCATTCCACAAAAAAGAGGTTGAGACTTTGGCAAAAGTGCAGAGAAGAGCAACAAAGAGAATTAGGAGGCTAAAACATATGAAGAACAGTTGCTGGAACTGGGTATGTCTAGTCTGATGAAGAGAAGGACTAGGGGAGACATGATAG